>CM044955.1:34520930-34821864 GCA_024516035.1 Bactericera cockerelli | reverse complement strand
CAAAAGAGCCCAACAGAATTTATTTAATCACAATCTTATCAGTTACAAATCCAAAGGCTCTCTCTGTAGGAAATTTCATTGAAATCACACAAACTATTCGAATGTTCGAGAACGAAATATCATGCATGGATTGACCCTTAATTATGGAAAAGGACCCCTAAACCAAAGGCTTTGCGCCAGAATAATTGATCGCCCCTATAGAAGAAATGGTGCTCAAATAAAAATAAAAAACATCTCTAGACTGTCGTGGTTAGACGTGCTCTCCTTGCACCATGTACATAGTGTAATATTATAACTACAGGACATAACTTAATCAAAGTGTAACTTATATCATAAAGTAGTACATAAAATTATTAATTTTTTGACATTTTTAAAAATATTCCTCAAAAAACTTAAAACCCCAAAACCAAATATTTTGGATTTAAAATTTCGTAATTCATTTTCAATTTTTTTTTCTGCAAGACAATTATTAGACTTTATCCTTGTTTATACTTGCATGTGTTAATGTTTATATTACTTGTGACAGTGATAGTGACGTGAGTTTATCAAAACAAACTCCAACAAAAATTCTTCATCAAATTTGCAAGGACGTAAGTACTTTGACATCTAAATGATTCAGTACTAGAATTATAATAGTCAGCAAAATTTAATCTTTACCTATCACAACTTATACTCACATATTGACCTTCACTCATTCTGTGGTATAAGAAATGGAGAAAACTAGCACGCCGAATAAGAATAACAGTCTTTACGAAGGCGAACTGCTGACACATCAGAATTACACTTATGCTTACTCTGAGCCGCTACTTAGCGGAAACATAATTTTTAAATGCACAGCAGGGAGATGTGATGGCACGATCATAGTGAAAAAATCCAAAAGTAAAAACTTTAAGTTTCTAGCTTTTCAACAAGAGCATTCAAATAGAAGATGTCTAAATTCAGTGAAAGATAATGAACTTCTCTACAAAACAGCAGTTGAGAATAAAGACGATACTGAACTTAACAATACATCAAGGGAAATTGAAGCCATCACACATCATAGAAATTTGTTGCTTGAGAACGTAACAAAACAAAAAACAGAAATCGATCTCTTAAAGCAAATAAACAAAGAAAAAGACACACTTATTGAAAATTTAAAAACATCATTAGAAACCACTGAAGCCGGGTGGAATGTAGACAAAAAGGAACTAGAACAACTTAGAAATAAAATAAAAATGCATGAAAATACATCACTGCTTCCAAAAAGCGCTAATAAAAAAGTGTCTTTTGTCACAGAAAAAAGAGACCACACTGAAACTTCAAACAATACCCTAACATCTAGTATCAATAATTTAGAAGAATCAAAAGAAAAATATCTCAATGAAAAGGCAATTTCAACTCAGTCCAAAAGCGTGAATAACCTAGTGAATCAACAGAGAGCACAAAATAAAAAAACGCCTGAGCAACAACAAGGCACAAAAACAAAGGGTAAATCATACATCATACTTGGCGATGAACACGTCAGAGACATGAATGTACAAATGAAAAATATCGATACTGATAATAAGTACATTGTACACTGCCACCCTGGAAAATATATCACGGACCTAAATTTAGATCCTAACACCATGATCGAACAATACGAATGCCTTATTCTCATGGGAGGTTCAAACGATGTTTTTAATAATGAATTCTCTATAATCCACAAATATTTAACTGATCTCATAAGAAATTTATGTTCTAAAATCAAAATAATCCTCGTATCAATCCCTTACCGTTATGATAAACCTTCAGCCAATATCCACATCCAACGACTAAATAAGAAAATAAGAAGTATAGTCAACATATTCAAAAATGTAGTATTCTTGGATATTAACAAAAGGCTAAAACGTTCTAGTTATGGGTATGATAAAATAAATATCAACTTTCAGGGAAAACAGAAAATATGTGCAGCAGTACAAAAAATAATAAATAACGACAAAATTTTCGAAAACAAAAATAATGGATACCAACAGCAGATAGTGGTACAAGATCTAAAGAAACCAGCGCCACCAGTACCAGTAAATGTACGACGCCCTAATCAGCGACAGCAATACCAGAATCAGACCAGAAAGAAAATGCAATATAATAATCATAACCTGCAATACAAGCGTCTGACGGAAGAAAGCCAATGGTATAAACTGCAACACGCTCCTAGTCGGCAAGGCAGGCCCATCGCAAAATCAAAAACACCATATCATAGATCATCACAATCACCATCAACCCAGCACGACGGATCTGCAAGTCATCCAACAACTCCGCAATATACGAAGTCGCCACAGCATCATATTTTAGAACACCACACGGCTCCACAATATCATGCCTCATCGCAAAAATTAACATTGCGGCATTCTTTACCCTCAGCACAGCCGGACCCTTGTCAGCAAACTTTGCCACAACAACCGACAAAACAACAACAAACTCCGCCACTGCAACGAGTACAGCAACCAACGGAACTGCAATGTACGTACGCAGCACAGATGAATCATTCTTTGTTGCAACCATCAACTTCCCGGCACTCTTTACCCTCAGCACAGCTGGATCCTCATCAGCAAATTTTGCCACAACAACCGACAGCACAACAACAAACGCCACTGCAACAACGAGTACAGCAACCAAATGAACTCCAATGGGCGTACACAAATCAGATGAGTCAGTCACAAATTCTCAGTCAACAAAAAATGATGCTACAACATCAAGTACAGCAATTGTTGGGCACACTTCACAGACACTATCAGCAACAAGAACAGCACTACCAATTACCACCTTTTATGAGTATGCCACCATCATCAGCCCCATATATACAATCCAGTGTAGTTCCTACTCCTCAGCACAGCCTACCACCACATTCAACAATACCACCCTATGAAAACAGTGACATGAGCCATATTTTTGGCTTCCCCCGACAATGTTAGCGATACAGCTTCAAATCGCCCGATTTACAATGAGAACAAATTCTCAAAAAACATAGATTTAAGTTTAGAAATAGAAAGCGACCATGTTTTACCTACTGGTAATCTGACCAGTAACCATAATAATAATGAAATTGTACAAACATCAGGACAGATAGGAAATAACAAATTATCCTCTAATAACAATACTAGTAGGAAAAAAGTAATCAATATTTTTTACCAGAATACTCGAGGTTTGAAAACTAAAACGAAAGAATTTTATTTAAATCTCCTCTCAGAAGAATACGACATAGTGGCTATCACTGAGTCGTGGTTAAGTCCAGATGTAAATACAAATGAACTTTTCGACTCTCGATATACAATATTTCGGCAAGATAGGGATGAAAAGAAGACAGGCAAAAAAAGAGGAGGTGGCCTAATTTTAGCTTCAAAACGAGAAATTTCCTTGACTAGAATTGTACATTGGGACATATGTAACAATATTCTTGAGCTCATGTGGTTTCGATTGACACTAATAAGGGAAATAATCTATCTTTGTTTGATTTATTTACCACCACATCAAGAGTCAAAAAAATATGACGCTGTGAAATTCCTTTCAGAATCAATATCAGAGCGAAACTTACAAAATGAAAATTTCATCCTTATTGGTGATTTAAATTTGCCCGATTTCTCTGAGGAATTAAATGTAGACCCTCCTCGTTCAGTTTCCAAGTTTAGAGAATTTACCAATTTTCACCTCCTAGAATCCAAAAACCATATAAGAAATAAAAAGAATAGAATACTAGATCTATGTCTAACGAACATAAGTGAAATATTTTTATCTAATAATAAACAAGTTGATGTAGAAATCTTAAAAACTCAGGGATTAGTAAAGGAAGACAGTCACCATCCTGCATTAGAAATAATGATCAAGTATCAAAATAAAATTAAAATTAAGCAAATACCATATAAAGTTGATTCTAAAGAAAAGACAAAATATTTTGCCTTCCACAAAATTGACGCTGAAAAACTAAATAGTGAAATACAAAAAATCTGCTGGGAAGATGACATAAATCTAATCACGTGTCCAAACATCTTCCTTAATAATATTTATGTAAAGTTAAATGAAATATTTTTGAAAAATGTTCCCCTTTACAATGTAAGCAAGCGATCACAAAATTTCCCCGAGTGGTGGAGCGCAAATACAAGACACATTTTCAAAACAAAAGAAAAATTGCGCAAAACGCAAAACAAAACACAGCAACAATCTGAACACTATAAATATTTACGAAAAGAAATTAAAAAAGAGATTAAGTCCAACTATCAATCCTACATCCAGAAGTTATCCACTGAATTCAAACATAACAGTAAAAGTTTCTGGAAATACGTAAAAAAGGAAAGATCTAAGGGTAAATCGACAAACATAATCTTTAAGGGGCAGCAGTTGAACTCTCAAAAAGAGATTGTTGACTCCTTTGCAGATCACTTCATTACCTCATACAAACCATGCTCTGTGGACTTAGATAAAATCTGTTCGCTGAACGATCTCTCTACCAGTATAGAGATACCTTTGTTCACAGAGCAACAGGTCTTGGATGAAGCTATGAATATAAACCCAAATAAGCCCGCGGGAAGGGATGGAATACCCCCCAAAATAGTGCGAGATTGCGCTCCATCACTCGCCAAACCTCTTACTTATTTATTTAATTTAAGTTTGCAATCAAATGTGTTTCCTGATCGACTTAAAGATACAATAATAACACCTGTACCAAAAAATGAATCTGGCTGTGTTGAGGACCACAGACCAATAGCTAACCTCAATTCTTTTGCCAAACTATATGAGGCACTGTTATACAAATCTATAGCAGGTCAAGTTTTTTCTAAGGTTAGAAATATTCAGCATGGCTTTGTGGAAGGACGTTCGACAGTTACAAATCTCACTGAATTTTCAGAATATGTATGTGCAACCTTACAGGAAGGCTATCAAACGGATGTCCTTCTCACAGATGTCATGAAGGGATTTGATCAAATCTCACATGAATCAATCATAAAAAAATTATACAGCATAGGATTTAAGTCAGCAAAATTATTTGTCTCATACCTCACCAATAGGAACCTTCAGGTAAAATATATGGACATTACATCAGAACCATTTATCCCAACATCAGGCATTGCTCAAGGCTCAAAATTAAGTAGCTTACTATTCATTTTAACCTACGATGAAGTGTGCAAAGATATTAGCCCTGAATCAAAAATACTCCTCTACGCAGATGATCTCAAAATCTTTAGAAAAATAACAAACATAAAAGACTGCCAAAAATTGCAGGAAGATCTCAACATAGTTAGACAAAAACTTCACTTGATTGGGCTAAATTTCCATCCATCCAAATCAAAACAAATCACTATCACAAGAAAAAAAGTCAATATAAACTATAACTACAAAATGGGAGACATCTGTATAGAAAAAGTAAATTCTCATAAAGATTTGGGTATTATAATTGACAGTGAACATAAATTTAACGAACATCGTGCAAACATGCTAAAACGAGCTTATAGAAAACTTGGCCTCATTATTCGATTCGGAAAACACGTTAAGGATATTGATGTTTTAAGAACGCTATTTTTATCACTAGTGAGATCTACTGTGGAGTATGGATCAATATTATGGGATCCAAACTCGAAATTAGAATCAAAAACAATTGAAAAAATTCAGTCCACATTTGTTAGATACCTATTTAAAAAAGAAAACGGGTTTTATCCAAAATACCCGGAAGCTATTTCCTACAACACCCTTCTAGAAATGCTTGATATTAATTCTCTTGAATTAAGACGGAAAGTAGACCTAGTGATGTTAATTTATAATCTTGTAAACAATAATATTACATGTCTAGAACTCAAAGAAAAAATAGTGGAAAAAACACCAAACCCCATTTTAAGAAATACAAATATTGAAACCTTCGCAGTCCCTCATCCTAGACTTACTAAACTTCATGAATCGCCACTGAACAGAGCAATGACTCTATGTAATGAAGTACACTTAAGCACAGACGACTTTTTACTGTCTAAGGAAGCTTTTAAAGCAAATGTAAGACAATTAGTTTTTAGTTCGCTATAGTTTTAAGTTCTTAATTAATTATTTAATTTTAATGTGAACATTGGTATTGTTGTTTCAATTTATAGTTATAAGAATTATTTTTGAAACAATGTTATGTTCTTAATAAAAAAAAAAAAAAAAAAAAAAAAAAAAAAAAAAAAACTAGTTATAATGTATAATAAAATTGTATAATATACTAAACTATAATTAAATTATTATACTTCTGCTAATTGGACCATGATAGTCTTCTATACGATATTGTTGTACTCAACGTAGCAGAAAAAAAGAAGTCTCTGCCAATTATCAACACAATACTTCCTCGTGAATGGAAAAAATAATTTTCAACTTTCTATTAGAAGCAGATATTACTTCCGAGAAATTTCTAATATTAGAAATCGGAAGTATTGTGTTCGTTTTTGTAAAAAAAAATATTTTTTTGCTCCGATTTCAATTTTTTTCATATTTCTGGACGTTTCATAACCTCCTGAGCAACTTTGGTTTTGTGTCTGTCTGTCGGTCTGTCGGTCTGTCGGTCTGTCGTTCTGTCGGTCTGTTAAAACGATTCCTTGTAACGCGCAAATCTCGGAAACTACTCGACCGATTTTGATGAAATTTTGCACACATCTAGGAGACATTCTGTAGATGGTCCCATTTTAAATTTATCGAATTCATATTAGCGGTTCTGGGTGAAAGAGACCATGCGCCTGACCACTAACTTTTTACTTAAACGCTTATATCTCGTGAACGGTACACCCGATTTCGATGAAATTTTGTAAGAATATGCATATTATTGTTTGACATAGGTTATTTATATTTATTTTTGAATTAATTATAATTTGACTCTGATATTTAAGAAAATCCGAAATTTTGGACAAAAAAGTAAAAAAATAAGGACCACGACTTGCCGATACAGAATTTTTTGTGGAATTAAGATTGTAGAAAAAACGATATTCGACCATATAAAACAAATTTGAAGAAAATCGGTTGAGCCGTTTTGGAGATACAAGTAATTTTCTATAAAATCTCAAAATTGGCACGTGTTTACAATGTGAAGCAATCACGAGGAAGTATTGTGTCCATAATTGGCAGTGTTTTTTTTACTGAATCACTTTTACCAACAAAAAAAAGTTTTCAATTCTATTCAAATTTGTTTTATATGGTAGAATATTGTTTTTCCTACATTCTAGATTTACAAAAAATTCTATATCGGCAAGTTCAAGACCTTATTTTTACACTTTATGATCCAAATTTTCACAATTTCTTAAATATCAAGGCTCAACCATAAATTATTCCATAAAAATACAAATAATTATACTATGTAAAACGTTATTACGCATCGGGTGTACCGTTCATAAGATATGAGCGTTTTAGTAAAAATAAGTTTCTGACAGCCAGCGTCGATGGCGCGTTGAATGCACCGGTTCTCGTTGGATCACCGAAGTTAAGCAACGTCCAGCGAGGTGAAGACTTCGTGATGCTGGCATTCCGGCCCAAACCAGGCTGGGTGAGGTTAATGTGGGTAGCAGGTTTGTGAGTTTCCTGCGAATGGAGGGTAACACCCCCGTCGTGATATGACCATGTAGTTGAAAGCGACGTTAAACCAAAAAAAAAAAAAGTTTCTGATATTTGCGTGTTAAAAGGAATGCATTAAACACACCGACAGACAGACAGAAAATGAAAGCTGCTCAGGAGGTTATGAACCGTACAGAACTATAAAAAAAATTGAAATCGGAGCAAAAAATTTTTTTTGTTGTTTTTGTTTACGAAATGAAACACAATTCTTCAATTTCTAAAATTAGAAATTTATCGGAAGTAAAATGAACTTTTCCGAAATTCTGCTAAAAATGGGGAGTGTATTTTACAGTGAGGTTTTTAAGCGGATGATTTCAAATCTGTATGATTAACTTCAATCAGCCATGATGAAATAATAATCCCCGTATTACCTGCCTGGTGTATGTTGCAAAAAAATACGATTCCCAGGCTTTTTATACCACGGCTTTTATCTAGTATTAACAGGTTTTTACCGAGGATTGATTTATCAATTTTTGTGATTCAAAAATACTACTTACCATGTAAGAGGACCAAATAGATAATAGATAATTTTAATTTAATACATTTGTTTTTACAAAGACACGAAATTGCACATCTAATTACACATCACTGACATCACTATTAAAATTAAATAATGTCTATAAACAAATTTACAATTTTATAACAATAATATAAAAAGTATTGTGTTCTTTTTGTATTAAAAAATCTATATTTCTGGACATTTCGTAACCTTCTCAGCAACATTGGTTCTGAGTATGTCAGTCAGTCTGTATTGAGTATATCTTTGTAATATTTTCATTTCTTGCAACTCGAAAGTCTTTGAAAACACCCAATGGATTTCAAAGAAATTTTGTACGACATAGAGAAGATTAATTGTAAATGGTACCATTTTAAATTTATAAACTTTGAACCAGCGGATCTAGAATGGAAAATCAAACCAAGGACCTCAAACTACCACCCATCTATGTTAACTAGCACCCAGCGTTAGCTTCTTCCTCAATTCAGGGAGCACCGTTAAGGCAAGGGGGGTGGGGGCCATCACAATACTTCCTGAAAATATAAACGTTTAAAAAGTAAAAAGGGATATCCTTTTTATAATTTACTGATGATGATGAATAAAATTTCCCTGTTGTCCCCAGACGCGACCACGGTGCCCGTGGCTCTGTACAACCGCATGAGCCAGGAGCTGAACTTCTCGTGTGTGGCCTGTGCGCCCCTGTCCTGGGCGGAGGGCGAGGTGCCCATAGCGGAGAGGGTGCTGCGCATGCGTGTCATCACCATAGACCCGGCAGCCTTCGCTGTGATCACGGCCCTGGCGGTGGTGGGCATAGTCCTGGCCTTCGGGTTCCTGCTCTTCAACCTGCACTTCAGAAAGCTCAAGTTCAGTATTGGTATACACACAAGTTAAACCAACCTCAGTAGCTTGATCGATAAGGCGGCGGACTTGTAACCTGGAGGTCGGTGGTTCAAGTCCCGGTTTCAGCGTAGATTTAGCAAAGCGAGTTTGAGTAGATGTAATATCACGAAAGTGATTAACACAATTATGAAAACTTTTTTTTCACAAGTTAAAGGTGTCGCGGTTGCGATTGCCTTTTTAAAAAATTTATTTTTTATTCCACCAAAATTTCATAATTCAAAATAGGCTTAAATCCAAGAAAATAAAAAGAATGTCCTATGTATAAAAATAGATACAGCAAAATTAGATGTTATAAAATTGCATCAGAATTTGAATGTAAATTTGTAAATATATATTATAAGTAATAAGTTTATGAAGTATGAAAGTTGAAAATTAAAATGCCAGGTGATAATCTTGAACTGCTGTGATCGAGTAGTGGCTCGAAGCGGATGCAAGATGTGAGGTGGGGGCTGCTGAATCAGCAAGACAGCGGTACATTACTTACATGTTTAACTTTCGTTCATTATGTACAGTGTGTTCAGAAAGTTCTCAACAGTGATTAACTTTTGAATGATGAAAGCTGGAATTTGAAATTTGAATGTAGATCTATGTAGGTAATATGTTTTTAATTTAGGTATTTGAAATTTCAGGGACGAACTTAGGCGCAACTCCAGATGGCTTATTTTAAGATCTTAAATGAGACTACCAATTTTATTAACCTCGTGGGTCCCAACTTAATTTAACTTTTAAAAAGTCAGGACAGAAAAAATAATAAAATAAAAAAAAAATAAAAACGTCATATTTATCGCTTTCCAATTCAAAATGGTTGTACGCTAAATTTGGAGCTAACTTAACGACGGCGGCCTCTTATTGGTTCTATTGTTATGGCAGTGGACTCTCAAATTAGAGGTCGATGGTTTCATTCCCAAACATTGAGAATATCAACTCATCTATTGATAATTAATGTCATGTCTTTCCGCCGTTTACTCTCCGCTATCGATTAAAGTGTCCGGTAGCTCATGCAAAGGCGCATCTGTGAATCCACGGTTCCAGAGGTCGGGGTTCGAAACCAGGCGGACACGACAAGTATCCCATTTGGATTTACCACATAAAATATTCTTGAGCTACTGCTAGGAAAAATGGACATTAATAGTCCTATCGGGTATAAAAAGCGATATTATTATTATTATTATTATAAAAAAGTAGATTTTGAACTTTCAAAAAAATTCTCGAAAAATTTACTCCCCAAAAATTCAACAATAGTACTCAGGGCATTACATGGGATAATGTACTGATATAAATTACTTCCTTCCTTCACCACAGATACATCAAGCTGAGCTCCCCTCGTCTGAACAACATGGCTGTGATAGGGTGTATCTTCGTGTACTCAGCCGTGATCCTGCTGGCTCTGGACCACAATACCCTGCCTGACTCTCTCCAGTACCCCACTGTCTGCACCGTGAGTCAGCACTTATTTCTTCAATAATAATAGTAATACTAATATTCTTTAATGGAAGGTAACCACCAGGCAGGTTAATGATCACAACATTTTCTACCACCTAACCCTCAGAGTCTTATTATTATGTGGCCACAAACTCAAGTTAATGAGGAAAAATTCATGTACTGGGTGGAATTCGAACCAACGGATCAATACGCTAACCGTATTACTAGACTAGCGCGTTAACCACTTGACTCTATGTATAATGTATATAGTGGACTGCACAGAATTATGAGAATCCGATAATAACATCCTTTGCCCAAGTACTTCATTCTTGAACGTAATACTGCAACTGGTCACTTCCATACAAAAAAAATGCAGAAGGATTTTGAAGCTTGCCGGGGATCGCAGTACATAGAAGAAGAGGAAAGAGAGAGCGAAGAATGAGTGAAAGGAAAATGGAAAAAAAGAGAAAGGAGAAAGTATAATATTAATATGGGGAGATTAGAGAGAGAAAAAAAAAAATAGGAAAGAGTAGAAAAAAGAGGAATAAAAAAGAGGTAGACAGAAAGAAAAAAGAGTAAAAGGAAGTGGGAGGTAAAAGAGAGAGAAAAGAGTGAAGGGAATAGAGAGAGAGAAAACGAAGAGAAACACAGAAAAGAAAAAGTGAAAGGAAGGAAGAATAGAGAGAGAGAGAGAAGGAAGAGAGAGAAAGAGATAGATAAGAGGCAGGGGGAAATACTTGTGAATAATGAACACAAAACAATGGGTGGTACGAATTTAATTACAAGTGACGACGCATCTGAAGGTTGACCTTTTGATTTGGCGTTATGTGTTCATCACCCCATATGGGTTGTTTAATTATGTATTTTGGATACACGTCATATCCTTTGTTCTATGTTTAGTTTTAAATGTTATTTTATAAAGCTTCGCTGTTTCTGAAAATATGCGAAAGCATTCTACCTTTGACATACAAAAGTAAATAGACTGCACAGCACAGTAATAATTTCCGACTCGATTCCCAGTGTAGTCAAGAAGTCTCCAACAGTACTCTGGGTGAAAGGGAAGCATGAATCCTAGAGGAAAACTTTGTTATTTTGATTATTAATAATATTAAATCTAATGAGAGCAAATTATAAAGTTATTAAGCCCATATCTTACTTTATTTTTGATGAATTGTAGTTTTAAGGGAGCAGAAATAAGGGAACTACTTGGAATAGTATGGTCATCCTTAAAGTTATGCCATAGTTTATATTTATATGAACCAATAACATAAAAATTTGATACATATTTTATAAAACTTTTAAAAATTACCTTTGTGAAAACATAAATTGCATTTTAGTGTGAGGAGTATATTGTATTGTCTTTAAAAATGTGTCATGGAAAATTATTGTGACTAATAATAATAATTCCTTCTCCAGGCTCGGGTGTATCTGCTGTCTGCTGGCTTCTCACTTGCCTTTGGTTCAATGTTCACCAAGACGTACAGGGTGCACCGGATATTCCTCAGAACAGCCAGTGGTATCGTCAAGAACAAGGTAACATTACTTAATTTACCCTGTAGAGTGTAGAGTTTTGAGATTCTAAAATAATCTTTAATCTTTCGTCTGGAATATATGAAACTCATCAATTCGTAATGTTTTCATATGACTAAAAACTTCAAAGCCAGTGTCGATGGCGTATTGAATGCAGAGTTTCACTTAGGACCACCGAAGTTAAGCAACGTCCCAACCCAGGCTGGGAGAGGTTGATGTGGGTAGCAGGTTTGTGTGAGTTTCCTGCGAATAAAGGGTAACACCACCGTCGTGATATGAATAGTATGAATATGCAGTTAAAAGTGACATTACCCAAATTAAAAAAAAAAAACTTCAAAAATTCTAACAGTAAATGACAAAAACAACAAAAATTTAAGCAACTACCTAACAGCATCGCTGGGGATTTGTGTACGTATGCACAGAAATTTTTGAAGTCAAGAACCAAAGAGTTGGGTATTACCATCAATCAAAACATAAGAAAACGTGGCAAATAGGTAATTTCCGCAATTCGACACTTGCGGAAATCTTTTGTTTAAAACCGATCATTTGCGACAATGAAAAAAGGTTTCAAACCATACATTTGCGACAATATATTGCAGGTATAGATTTCAATGTTTCATACAGTGTGAATCAAATTTTAGTTCGTACTGGTAGGTGTTTTTTTGTTAGAGGAATTTTGTTGTTAGATAGGGTTAGGTAAAGTTAACAAGGTGAGATTGCACGATAGATCACTGACTTCAGTTTGTCGGGTAGTATGGTTGGGTGAGGGGCTTAGGTTAGGTTGAAATTAGCGCAGGCGGTTAGGCCGGGTTGCGTAGCGACCCGGTCTAACCCTGCGCTAATTTCAACCTAACCTAAGCCCCTCACCCAAGCTATCCTAGCTGGCTAACGAAACACAACATTTAGTCTGACAACCGTTTGTCTGACAAGGAGTCTCCTCAAATAAAATAAATTTATCTATGATGAGAGAAGGAATTCATTAAATCGGATAAATTCACAATTTTAGTCGACCCGGTATTTATTTGGAAATTCCGAAATGAACAAAGGAGTTAACCTGTTCCTTTGTCTGTCTGATATTGTCGCAAACGTTACAGTGAATACCTTTTTCTGTTGTCGCAAATGTCGGGTTTTTTCAGGTAAATTGTCGCAAGTGATCGGTAGCCGTAATTTCAATACGAGCGAAGGAGACATGGTGGATCACTGCTTATATATTTGTATGAACGCCTGAAAACTCTGTGATTATGCAATGTGCAACATATGCGCAATTAGGAAGGCTACGTTCTCTATGTTGCCAGAAATACAAAATTTGTTGTAATAATAAAGATAAAGAATGGCCAGATAGAGGTACTTTTTTTCATTTAAAATCATTTTATTTAATTTATTGTTTCATTTATTTAAATACCTCTCCAGCTGCTGCAGGACACACAGCTGATCTGCGTGATCTGTGTGCTCCTCCTGATAGACGGGCTCATCGTGACGGCCTGGCTGAGTGTGGACCCCATGGAGAGACAGCTCAGGAACCTGACCCGGGAGATCAGCTCTGTGGACCGCAGCGTGGTGTACCAGCCTCAGGTTCGAACCCAACTCTGGTAGATAAAATAACTGAAGGGCTCTTCCTCCTGAACATTTCTAGATAGTGCAAAGGAAGTAGGTAGTGTGTTTATTTCCTGTTAACGTGCATTCATAGTTAAGTTGTTAAGGCGCTAACTTGGTAATCCAAGTAGCGAAGTGATCCATTGGTTCGAATCCCACCCAATATATGAAATTTTCCTCATTAATTTTAGTGACCACATAATAAAACTGTGAGGGTTAAATAGTTAGAAAATGCTCCGAGCATTCACCTCGCCTGGTTAACTTCCACTAAATAGTATTATTATTATTATCATACCTACTCAGTAAAGGAAGCAAAAATTGATATTTAGGCATAGAAAAATAAACAAATCAAGAAAAATAAGTATTGAAATATAAATATGTTATACATCACCTACATATAAATTGAAAAAGCAATTTAATTCAGTTCTTGATATAACCATCTCAACTATAAACGAGAAAAAACCGTGGTTGCAACAAGGCGTCATCGTCAGTTGTGAAATAATTCTATCATGCATGTTTCATGAACCATGAGTTCTCGTAACCTTCTCTCCACAGGTGGAGATCTGCGGCTCTCAGTTCACAAGCTCCTGGCTAGGGGCGCTGTACGCCTACAAGGGTCTCCTCCTGGTAGTGGGCGGGTACATGGCTTGGGAGACCCGCCACGTGAAGCTTCAGGCCCTCAATGACGCGCAGTACATCGGTCTGAGCGTCTACTCCGCGGTGGTCACGAGCGCTCTGGTGGTCATTGTGGCAAACCTCATTGTAGAACGTGTGACCCTGGCCTTCGTGCTGATCTCTGTGCTGATCCTCCTGTCCACCACCTCTTCTCTGTGCTTCCTCTTCATACCCAAGATACACGCGATCCTCACGCAAGAGGACAATCCTATCATGCTGACGACGGGACTGAAGATCGAGTTCAATACGAGGAGGTAGGAGAGTCATACTGAGCAGGACGAATTAATAAAACCCTTATTGGTGAAAATTTTAAATAAAAAGTTCCCATTGTATCTCATATTGTATTTTAATCAAGTCTTATCAATTTAAATTACACAAAGTAAGGCAGGTTTTCTTGTTTATAAAATAAGTTTTCATAGTGGAAAATTGGATAACTATACATGGAACGATTAATAGGTACTTTTACAATGGAACCTTTATAGACAAAAACGCGTCCATTAGATTGTCTTGTGATCCTTGCATTATAAATAATACTTTGCTATTTTTTAACTTTATTTTGTAAATGTCAAAGAGGCATTCAAATTTATTATTAAGAAAAATATCAAAGACCTTATATTTATATGCATACTTTATTCCTAAAATTTAAAATAATAAAATAAAATTTTATGGCTGTATGGAATGGCCTTTCCAACTAATGCAAAACCCTTAATTAGAATAGTACAAATCCATTGTCCCTTTTTCACAGGTTTGAAGTAGAAGACAGAAAGGAGATAATCTACAGGGTGGAGGTACAGAACCGAGTGTATAGGCGAGAGATCCTAGTACTGGATAACGAGATCAAGAAGTTGGAACGAGATCTTACAAATGAAAGATCTGACAGCAACAGATCTTCAGGGGTAAGAATGAGTAGCTTATAAGATATGGACAGATAGTGAAGGTATTCTACATTGGTAATTAATATGCGTAGGTGCTGTTGAAACCTTTTGAATTTTAATTTATGTACTAGAAGAACTAGTGTAAAATATTTCTTCAATTTACAGGGAGATCTGCCAACCATAGAAGAGATCAACGAGCACATCCAGAAGGCACTGCAGCAGAAACAGCGAGGTAAGTCTCCCAGCATCAGCGGAGGCCTCCCCATGCTGCTCCTGTCAGTGCTGCCCCCTGTGATCCCCCGCGCCAGCTGGCCCTCCGCCGAGCACTGCGTCAACCCCATGAGACGCAGCGTCACCTTCAACTCAGAGCCCAAGCTGGATGAGTCAGCCGTGAGTAGACGCAGCAGTCGCTACGAAGGAGGGGAGACGGAGAGCGAGGAGAAGGTGAACATGCTGACGCGACTGAGGCAACTACTGACCAAGAATCAGAAGCCAGGGATTGCGTCAGCACTGCGCGCGCACATGGGGTACATTACCAACTTTGTTCCGGGCAAGCGCAGCTCAGAGGAGAGTATAGACAGCAACGAGACACCCGACGGAAAGTGCCAGAGCGGGCCCATTATCATTACTCCTGAGGATGAGGGGGGCGAGAGGACGGCCTCCCAGCACAGAGTGTCCTTCCTCCTGGACAACCTGAAGCCGGACCAGGAGTCCATGCTGAAGCAGACCAGAATCTCCTCCCCCCGCTTCCCCCACCGCATCCTGCCCACTTCCAGCCTGACTGACATCCGGCGGCGCAGCGGCAGACTACTGGAGGATGGGTACAAGAGCCACTCTCTGGAGGACAACACACGGTTCAGAGTGTGGACCACCCGTGCCTCCATGGACTGCCAGCATACAGGATGTCCTGTAAATCCGGAGCACGAACACGAGACTCCTACTTGAACCATCCAGTCTAACTCACTCATGCATACACTGACCAACACAAAAATCCGACTATTGGCCATTTTCTATATAACTCCGTGTATGTACGGACGGACCAAACTTGGTATAACAAATTTGGTTGTTTCATTTGCTTGAGTTTTTGTTCAGATGAAACAAAACCAGTTAGAAGACTTACAAGTAGGGGAGCTAGGCCATGAATTCGTACGTCATAAAGTACAAAATTTTCAGCTCCCAGGTATCAAGCGGAATGGCTCACAAAAGCACAGTCTGCCTGGCTGCAGCTGGGGCGTTAACTCTTGGCGGGCGTATGAGAAACGTAAAATGGGTCCGTAAAACGTAAAGTGCCATATTAAGGGGAAAGATCCTCAGAGTGCAGATAATTAAAGAGAAGGTTCCCCTGAATCCAAAAATTTCAAAGTTATACGTTTTTTCTGTGGCAAAACACTCGTCAGACCGCCTTATACTTTCAAGGCGGCTCCAAAAACTAATTTTTATATTAAATTTTCATGTATTTTATGTATGGTTTATGGGGGGGGGTGTCAATTTTCAGATAAAATAAGAATTTTGTTAAAATCATCCTGAAACGTTCAGAAAGAAAATTTGCAATTCCCTAAAAGATCACAGAGGCAAAAGTAACGGAATTTACTTTACCCTCTGTGACCTTGTGAGTGTAATTTTTTCTCAAGCCTTGAGGTCAGAGTGAAAATGCGTACTGTTTTTCTTTAATTAAAAGAAAAACACATGCACATTAAAACTTCGAAAAAAAATTATGTCAATTTTAGTCCGTCAAAATACAAGGAGTTATTTGGAAAAATGGAAAATGGTCGGATTGTTTTGGTGATCAGTTTATTTTAAGCAAAGAAAAAATATGGAAATCCTTTCTATATCAAAATAAATTCTCATATTAAGGTAACCTAGGTAATTTCTAATGTTTTTCAGAAAAGAATATTTGAAAGGGGAAAATTGGTTCAAATTTCAAAAAAGTATTAATTTTTAGACATGATAGCAGTTTTTTCTTGTGCCAATACCTTTTGATACAGTCGTATTATTTTTATTTACAGTTATTTTTATTTACAAATTTTATTTACTTGATTAATAATTTTATAATTCCAAGAGTTTATCCACTAACAATCAAATATTTTCGTAGAAATAACTCTACCGCTGTAGATTTCAGTTCAAAACTTCCTTTCAAATCGTTTGTAAATTTGTGTACATTTTGGAAACACAATTTTATCCGACAAGTTTGTTCAAATGTTAAGCAATACAAGTTGTGATGTGCCATTTTAAATAATTATCATGTATGTAGGTATATTAAGGAATTATTATTTTTAATTTCATGTCTAATTTCAAGGCAACTAATACAAAGAAGCTAATTTTTCACGAACGCAAAAATCCATTTATCTTAGAGAAATGTTTTACGTTCTCTATGATTTCTCACTGACGGCTTGGAATATATTACGTAGCTATTATTGAGGTCACATTCAAAAGAATTTCAAATTATTGAGAAAAAAAAATTGTTTGTGTTATTCTATTAACATAGGTAATTATTTATTTCGCTCTTCAAGCAGTTATAGCTGTGAGAGAATATCTCCTGCAGTTATCACGTAACGATATAATTCGCTATGGCTCTTTAAAGAAAAGCGTTTCGTAACGTAAACTATTAATTTGTATCATACGTCTATGCTGAAATTTGATGTCGCTTAAAATTTTACATATATGTACCTATAAAGTTAGTCGTGTAGTAAACAAAATAAGTTGCACAGGATGTTATAAACTTCCAAAAATATGAAAAAATGGAAATCGGAGCAAAAAATATTTTTTTTATACTAAAACGAACACAAAATGATTGAGTTAGACTCCTTCTGAGTCAATGACGCTATTATCTATATAATATACGTATAGATACCCACGTAGAAAAGAAATTCACATTATAAAACACGAGGATAACTAATTAGTCTAATTACATACCTCATTCTTTTAAAATTCTTTGACAGGTCAGATTATTATAATGAAACCGGTATCATATATGAAGAACTGGTTCCAAAATAACAAAAAGTAGTGTACAGTGTGCTGTAGAATTTAGTATTGAGTGTTAGAATAGAGATGGAGCTGTTGTAATTATGCTGTTGATGGAGCTATTGACTGAAGTAAATTATGATAACATTTACGAGTATCTTTGTTATTGTCAATTGTCAGGTTGTGTAGTATTAAATGATATTTGTTCAACTTATCCTACTTACGAAAGTGCATTTTGTTTCAAATGGGATAGTATTTAATTTTTGAACTTAGTGAATCTCAAGTAGGTTCATGTTTGATTTAAATCTAAATGTTTTCTAAATTTAGATTTATCTAAGTCAAAGAAATGTGTGAGACAGTTCTGAAAGATTCAACACACATCATTCATAACCACACCCATAGAGTATGAAATAAGAAGAAAAAAAAATATAAAAAAATACGAACAGAAAAAAAAGAAGAAAGAGAAGAAAAAAAAATGTCTTTTACTGATTGGTATGCTGTGTACCTACCTACTTTCGCAATCAACAAAAATGCTGACAGCACCTTTGTTTTATTGTTTATAATGAATAAAACATTTCTTTCTCCTCTCTCTCTTTTTCATATTAAAATTTAAATAACCACTATGTTAACAGGCGACAAAACAAATGAAAAATAAAGTTATATTTACAATTCAACGTTTCTGGCACAAGAACAAGACTTATTAAAATTTGGAATAGTTAACAGTGTTAACTTTGAGAGAAAGAAAAACTTTACAACAAATCTCGAAAATTCAGG
The DNA here is from genome assembly GCA_024516035.1 of Bactericera cockerelli. NCBI lineage: Eukaryota > Metazoa > Arthropoda > Insecta > Hemiptera > Triozidae > Bactericera > Bactericera cockerelli. The sequence goes on along the minus strand of CM044955.1, from coordinate 34,803,063 downwards.
ATTCAACGAATTTTTGAAGATTAGACAATGTAATCAATAGACAGTGAATACTTATTAACTTACATAATGTGTAGGCAAATAGTGATTAGATAATTCCACTTATAAGAAACGGATACGTTACAACAGCTCCAGATACTTACTTACTTTCCTAACTTCTGATTATATGACAAGTTAGTTCAAGTTTTGTGATACTTCTCTTCCTCTTAACTTTCAAAAATGGGAATTTTCCTGAATTGTGTTTGTTATTAAATTTTCTCAGAAATGTTCTCATGCATTGAACTTCCTGAAAAGAATTTTCTTTACTTATTTTTTGTAACTTTTCAGCTATTTCTATAATATTCTAGAGTATCATTCATACACAGTAAAACCTGAATATAAGAGAAACCTTGATATATAAGAGAACAATTCTCAGGTTCACTTTATCCCACAGGAAAAATAATTTCTTTATGAGAAAAACCTGGACGTAAGAGAAAACATCCCTTCAGTACTCTTATATCCAGGATCAACTGTACTTCGTAGATCATAAAAGGGCACTTTCTAAATCAGACTAATTTCACTCAGAACTTCACAGAAAGAGAGAGGTGACCAGCTGTAACACTTTCAAAGCTATCGATAACATGGAGGGATAGTAATAATAATATCGCGTTATTTATACTGCCCGATTAAGACTACTAAAGTCCCATTATTCCAGCAGTAAGCCCAAGACGTATTATTATGTGGTAAAAATCCCAACTGGGATGATAACTTGTCATGTCCCGGTTGGGTTTCGAACCCACGACCTCTGAAATCTCTGGATTCACAGAGTCCACTGAAATGAAATTAGAAAATTAATCAAAATGGTATTATTGAAAATAGAAATATATTGTATTAATATTTATTTATTTTTAGGCTCAATGGTATTTTAGATGGTAGTTACAACGCTTTCTAGATTTAATATAGATCGGTGATTCCCAAAATAGGGACTGCGGCGGTCCAAGGGTCCGCGGAATCTTGCGCAATAAAAAAGGGACCGCTAATACTTTACGTACAATGTGTCTATTTGTCTATGCATATAATATAAAGTATGTACATAACAGTGATGAAAATAGTGTTTATTGTAGGTACATAAAACAAAAAGATTATTGCTAAAGTATTTTAAATAAATAACGAAATAGGTAAGAGTATTAAAAATAAAATTATTGCTAAAGTTTCTCAAACGAGCTTTTTCACGGATAGATATTAAAATGAAATTGTGGTTTTGAGATAGAAACCGGTTTACATGAACAAGGTTAAAGGAGTTAAAGAAGAAAAATGAAAGATCAGTTATAAATGGTGATAAAGGTTTTTAAAAATCAATGTTAAAAAGGAAAATGAGTTTGAAAAGGAAAATATTCTAATTATTCACAAAATACTGTTATATTTTGGAAAAAGTTTTTAATTAACTGAATTTTAGACAAATAATGATAAATGAGGGGCATTATTATGAACAGCTGTGAGTACATGCGCAATGTCCTGTCAGGACAGATTTACAACAAGAAGAAGCTGAGAATCTGTTTAAGAACGAATACTGAAAAGTAAATTTGTTTTTGAAGTGAAATTGGGATCTGTTGGGATTGACATTTATTCGACTAGGCAGAGTTAGTACTGATAAAGCAATAGATAAAATTGAAATACATACATTGGAATATAGGCTAGAAACATATTTAGAATTGATTAGAGAACGCCCAATTGTGACGGTTTAGGAGTTAGAGAAAAACTAGTAGAGGACATTGTAAAATTTGAGTTAATTACTTCTTACAAAGGTAAAAAAACATTAATATCACAGTTAAAACACAACAATAAGGTTAAGGTTAAATTAATAAATACGAAGAATATAACAAGAATCTCTTTATAAAATGAGCACCTGAAAATTCGAATGATAAATGAACTTGTGTTTTGAAGCTTACACCAACTTTGCACAGAACTCTCGTTTCTAGGAGAAATACATACCTACTATACTTAGTTAGTACGACTTGAAGAGTCCTTGATGAGCTTGTTTTAAACCCATACAGTTTTTTTCAAACAAGAAATCCATCCGGAGTACACCTTTGACAGCATGAATTTTCACAGCAAACCACCGGAATGACTGACAGCATCCACATATACAGGGTGGTCTAGGGTTTACTCAACACCACTATATCGTCCTCCTCACTCGCGTCCTCCTCATAGCTGACGTCACTCTCATCGAAGTAAGGCTTCACCAGAGGAGAACTGCCATCTGTGGAAAGCAAAAGGATTTTACACATATTATGAGATGTGGACCAGAGACACAATAAGGATTTAAATGTCTTAAAAAACAAAGTTTGTCACAACGGTTATTACTTAATAATTCACTCTGCTAAATATTGTAATAAAACCGACATCAATACAGGATTGTTAAGGTGTCGGACTTGTAACCTGGAAATCGGTGGTTTGTGTCCCAAGTATCGCAAAGTTTGTAGTATTTACTATTTTTTTATTAAGTTTTAGTAAGGCGAGTTTGAGTAGTGGTGACATCACAATTGTGAATTTGTGACTAACACAAATAGGATAACTTTTAAATGAAATAAAAAATTAAATTAAAAAAAAGGTAATAAAACTTTGTCTTGGAACTCTTTATGATGGATGAACAAAGATCTGTTTCAAAAACAAACGATCTAGTATTCCTGGTTAACTGAAAATTCTTATAAAACCGATATACGAGTATACTGTACGAGCGTGGTGTGCAGATATGCCCTAGAGCCCGAGACTTACTTCGCAAGGGACTCCGGAACACTTCAGTTTCGTTCTCTGAGTCCTCAAAGTCAAACAGTCCTGTTTTGTTGGGCAGGAGAGAGAAGCCTTTCTTTGATGCCCTTTGACCACGTCGATTCTGGCAGTAGCTGGCCATGCTCAGGATGATGATGATGAGGAAGATGCCTGTCAGTGCTGGAACCACAAGAAGTGAGAAGTTATTACTTAGAGGTGTTCACCTGGGTTCAAATTCCAAAACAATGAATATCAATTGTTACCCAAGATTGATTTTAAACCCAAAGTCAATATTTTATTCCAAATATAAACGAAACAAAGATCACAGACAAAAATCTTCACACAGTACTTTTTGTAAACAGAACACATTAAAAGAGGAACTTGTCACACATGATAGTGAAAAGTACTCACGATACTAATAGTTGGTTTCGCATTAAATCATTAAGAAAAAAATAATGAGCACAACGCTGGGAATAGTTTGTGTTGCGAATTTTCCAAAATGATAGAATGGCAAAGTATTTTACAAATGCTAAAATAACAAAAGAACCCCGGTTAAAGACTATCAGAAGTGTTCAGCGTAGCTTAACAACCACAGCATGGAAACTCACATGCTATAATAAGGAAGACCAGGCGCGGCAGCCCGAGTATCTTGTTATCCTTGACAATGCTCAGCATGACGATCTGTGCCGTGGCCTCGCCTGAGTGGATCACTATGAGCTTAGTGGTGGCGACATAGCCAGGCGCGGACACATTGACCACATGCTCTCCTGGGGGCAGGGGCAGCCAGTACACCCCGCCCTCGTCTGAGAGAGAGGAGTAGGGGCCGGCCCTGAGATGAGCCTGGGGAACTTTGTGGTTGAACTGGTCCACCACGTAGCCTGGAAGAGCGGGATAATGTATTATGTGGTAATAATGAAAGACATTGTTTGTGTTGTTCATTTGGGTTAATCATCGGTTTCAACTACATGGTCATATCATGACGGGGGTTTTACCCTACATTTGCTGGACAAACAAACTAGCTATATTCCTACAGCTCAACACCCTCAAATTAACCTTACCTAGTCTGAGTGGGTCTGGGAATACCCGACAGAGGTTGGATTGCCATGATGACCTTGACCCATGGATGGATTCGAAACCAGAACGGTCGCCAATTCATGTCCTCAGCACGCTAGACGTTGCTTAACTTCAGTTAACGGAAGAACTTGCTTATACGACCCAAATAGGGCTTAGATCCCTTTAATGCAGCTTTTGTTTTGTTGCTCTAATTATGTATTAGAATGCGCTTGTGGGCAGGAGTTTAGATTGTAATGCAGATAGTAAGGGGGATCGTGTGTTGAGTGTGATGCTACTAGCACAAAATTAATTATACCCATTCAATGTATATAATTTACATATATGAAGAAATTGTATCCAACCTTTAACACTATGGTCCGGTAAATCCTTAGCAGTTAAAATTCTCTGAGAAATAATAAAATTAAGAATCACCGGATGTATTTACCTGCAATGCCGCTACCGTCATGACGCAGCTTATCGTCCCCAGCCTTGGCAGTGGCTGCTGCCCCAGGCCTGGCCGCCTCTAGTGTGATCACCACCCCGGCGATGTTTCCCCGGGTGACCTGGGCAGTGGCGGACCCCTCTTCATACCCCGGGGCAGTCACTGTGATCTCATGCGAGCCCTCAGGTAACCAGAGCTTCACCAGTGCTAGGTCGGACGTGACCGGGAAGTGATCCCGGAACCCGTGGACTGAGAGACTGGCAGTGCGGACTGGATGCCCATTAGAATCCTTAACAACTGCCAGGACACCTTGAACAGGATGAAATAAACAAATGTAATCGCAGGGCTCCAAAAACTAGAACACAAAATGAGTATCTAGACAAGACCAACTAATGTGCTATGTTCAATGGATCAAAAGAGCTGTCCTGTGATGTGTCTCAAATTCAAATAATGCAGTCGAGTACCGTGAATGCGTGGTCAAATTATTATCTGTTTATTTTTAAGTTTAGGTATAGCTTACCTTGTATGGAAGCGTCTAGTATATCTAGTATAGGCTCCAAGCTATGCATCCACAGGGACACTACAGAGGAGGGTGGGTCATAGTTGCAACAACTTAAGCCAATGGAGAACTGAAATATGAGAGGAGGTTAAATAATCTGTAAAATCCTAGGATATTCAAACCAGCTCCTTTTCTTTCCTCTTTTATTCTCACTTCTTTTATTAATCTCTTTCTCTCTCTCTGCAAATTCTATAGCCTTCACTTCTCACTCATGCATTCCCTTCATCTTACCTACTCTACTCTCACCATTTTGATTTAGACGTGATATCTGCTGTGATTTGCACAAACACCTCGTGGCTTTTGTTAATTATTTTGAGATTTCATGTAATACCTTTAGATTAGTTGCCACATTATAATGTATGTCCCGGTAACACAGTGGTAAAGGCATGAGTCTGGTAATCCAGAGGACGAGGGTTCAAAACCCACCCGAGACAAGTCAAAATATCCTTCCAATAGTTCCAATTGAGATTTCGATCCAATGATAATACGTCTTGGACTTTACTGCTGGAATAATGGGACCATTTGAGTCATTTGTCCCAGTCAGGCTGAATAAAAAAACTAATTGTATTATTATAATTTATTACTATAACTCTCGGCAGGCAATTCTTAAAAAGTATCCCATAAGCATCATTTTTTCTAAATTATGTTTATTTTTCAACGTAGAAGCAGTCATTTTTATATCAGTATCATAATAGTGGATAAGTTCTATGAACTTTTTTTATTAATTCAAGGATACATGTTCAAAGGATTGGCGTTTGAGACCATGGGGACATTTGGAGAGGACATCAATAAATTTATTCAAGAATTAGGAAATAAATTAGTTGAAGAGACTGGAGATAAGAGAGCAGCATCATACCTCATCCAACGTTTAAGCCACGCCATTCAGAGGAGGAATGCAGCCAGCATTGCGGGCTCATTCTCCTTCACAAATTCACTGAATGAAGTGTTTGTGTTAGGTTCAATAAAATTTTACTGGCAATTTATCTGTTCTGATATTCATGTAAAAATTCTATGAACTTACAATCCGTGTGCTCATGGTATCCTGCACTGCCTGCAGGACCCTTCTCTTGAGTTCCTGCAGGGGATGTCCGCAGCTCGTACATTCACCCTGGCCAAACAAAATGTACAGTCAAATCATCAATATACAGGTATGTACATTGTACAACTACAATTACATGGTTCCGGATGGTAGGTAACCTATTAGGTCCGGCCGTGATCCCATGGGTAACCCGGCAAGCTCCAAATAGGATGAGGCTATCGTTTTTTTTTTTAATTATGTTCAAACGCAACTCAGTATTGTTGCAATTACATGAACTTAGATTTTGAAAAGATAATTATATATGAAGGTTTAATATATCTTTACAAATAACTTTAAATTTTTCTAAATGCAAAGTAAAATCTAATTTAGATGAGTGTTGATTAAATAGCAACATAGCTGATATTATTGGTGAGCTTAAACCTTCTGGAGCACACAAATCTTCCGAGTAGTCTGAACAGTTACATCTTGGACATGTAAATTATTGAAATAAAAGGACACCAAAGTGCTCGATCAGTTTTGACCCTGGTAGTGCTGCCACTTGATATTCCTACAAGTGACCGCTGATTTTTGCTCGCTAAGCCGACGCGACATGAATAGAGTAGTTAGAGTACTACTAGAGAGTTAAGAAAAAAAACACTGCCAATTATGGACACAATACTTCCTCGTGATTGTTTCACATTGTGTACACGTGCGAATTTTGAGTTTTTATAGAAAGTTACTTGTATCTCCAAAACTGCTGAACCGATTTTCTTCAAATTTGTTTTATATGGTAGAAAACCGTTTTTTCTACATTTTAGATTCTACAAAAAATTCTGTATCGGCAAGTCGTGGTTCTTATTTTTTGACTTTATTGTCCAAAATTTCGGATTTCCTTAAATATCAGAGTTAAATTATAATTAATTAAAAAGAAAATATAAAAAGCCTGTGTAAAACAATAATATGCATATACATACAAAATTTCATCAAAATCGGGTGTACCGTTCACGAGATATAACCATTTAAGTAAAAAGTTAGTGGTCAGGCGCATGGTCTTTTTCACCCAGAACCGCTGGTATGAATTCGATGAATTTAAAATGGGACCATCTACAGAATGTCTCCTAGATGTGTGCAAAATTTCATTAAAATCGGTCGAGTAGTTTCCGAGATTTGCGCGTTACAAGGAATCGTTTTAACAGACAGACAGACAGACAGACCGACAGACGGACACAAAACCAAATTTGTTCAGGAGGTTATGAAACGTCCAGAAATATGAAAAAAATTGAAATCGGAGCAAAAAAATATTTTTTTTTACAAAAACGAACACAATACTTCCGATTTCTAATATTAGAAATTTCTCGGAAGTAATTATCTCTCCTACCATGTTTATTTGTAGACCTGCAAAAAAATTAACTATAAAATAATATGTATTTACTTAGCAATGGCCCCTCTAACTTGACTTACAACTAATTGACAATCCTCTGAGGCTTCACATATTAATAGGTAAAAAAGACGACATCTACACTCACCGGAAACGTTTGCAGGGATCCATTGTACACTTTCTGCATTGATTTATAGAACTCGTGATTATAACTGCTCGCGTCAGATTTGGGATGCCTGAGAAATACACAGAGAAATGCATGGAAGATTTCTATTCATCAATTTAATATGCAATACTTTACGTCGCGATAGCATAAATCCTAAATTAAAATACTTTTTCTTCTATTTCTATCTCCGTTCATATGAGTATTCCACTAGATTCCACAATTAACAGAATGTGATTTCTTGAGTACTCCTATTGGATTTAACAGGTGTTATGCTTTTGGTAGATACTTTTGGTATTCCGTCCTAAAAGATCACTGGTCTGTGCTTTGCTGGTTTGCTCTCTGCTTAATAATATGGTAGATTATTGACTGTTATGTGATTATCACAATAAATCCAGCAATGATAAATATTTAATAATCGCAATTATTAGAATACCAAATAAATAAGACAGTGCTTCCGGTTGACCATAAAGGGCCAATATTTTGTCCACCACTGTGACTCTTTTTTGAATAGTTCACCAATTTCACTATGTCATTAAAACCCTACGATTCGTGTTTAAAAAAAAAACGCTTGCATACGAGTCTGCAACCATTGGGACATTTTCATCTTTACTATTCAAGGTCTAAAACTTAACTGACCAAATTTCGTATTGTGCGCATGACACATACTTTTTCTCTTCTCTCTTTTTATAATTTAATATTTCGTTATTGTGCGCATGACACATACTTTTTCTCTTCTCTCTTTTTATAATTCAATATTTCGTTACATAATTTCGTCACATAATTTCGTTACATAATTTTGGTTATGTGCCAGAGCAAAGACATGAAAATGTCAATAACCTCAAATAGCAAAAAAAAAAAAAAAAAAAAAAACTAAAAAACAATAATCAAAGTAAAGGAAAAACTCACCTGAGATCAAAACCCCCGCCCTCCAAGCTTAGCAGATAATCAAAGCGATTCTCCTGGCACAGCGAGGCCAGGGACTCGAGCACTGGCTCCTCACTGACGCGTCCCTGCACGAGGCTGGCTACCTTCATGACAGCACCGGGGTTCGTGGTGATGCAGGCGGGGTCCCCCGGGGGGGCGGGGCCGAACACCGGCAGTAGGGTGAGCACCGCACGGGACAGCAGCCGCGACCCTCTGGTGCCAGGGGCGGCGGCTAGGTGGCGGGCTAGGCGCGAGAGCAGCTCCCGGGGGGCGGGCTCAGAGGAGTAGAGACCCCCTAGGATGCCGATGTGGAACTTGTGCTCGTCCGGACCTCCGATCTGGAGAGGTTTGGTGATTGATTGAAGTGGGTGGTCATATGTGATAAAATTGTGCTTTCGCAAAAAAAATTGTGCCGCGGAAATTTTTCACGAAGAGAATTGTTTATTTTCTCTCCAACTACAACTGTGCCAATCCGGTTTCATCTATCGATTTCTTTATAAACTTGACTCTGCCGGTTTAGCTAAAATTAAGTTAATTTTATTAATTAATTCCGAGATGTCTCTTACAAACGACCATCGAAGTCTGTCCATAGCCGCCGAAAACCCCGCCACTGATGGGCTCTGCTGTGTACTTTCTTTTCCTTAAAAATATTATTCAATGCAGCAGATTTCCTTATGTCTAATCTCAAGTGTTTAAATAATCAAAAACGTTAAGTCAGAAATGCTCAGGTGTTTCCGACGAAAGTTAGAGTAATAATAACCACTGTTATATACCTGATCTGAGATCCTCATATAGTCCAGAATGGTAGGGGAAGCTGTTTGTTTCTCGGCTAGTACACTATGGGCCCTCTCCACAGCATCGAAAGCATAGCCTATATCCACTTGGTTGCTGAACCTGCTGACCCGGGCAATGTTGTCGCTGATGCTGCCATCGTGCTGACGGGACCACGCCTCCACATCTATGTGAGTCAGCGTGATGTTCAGCAGGGTAGGGGTGGTGGAGTTGTCTACGGTCACTGTGTGGACCGAGGGTTCGTAGCTGAAATTCAAGTTCAAGTTATCATACATATATGTGTGTTGATCGTGAGATTTGACGTCACAATTACACAAACTCGTTTTTACTAAATCTTTGTTGAACATGGAACTCGAAACACCGACTTCTAGGTTGAACCTACATTAGAATTCGCTGCCTTATTGATCGAGCAAAAGTCGGTCATGGTGATGACCCTCTTGAATATTCTCAGTTGTCCCCTTACTTGCATTTTTGCATTTCACAGCATGAGATAATGTCTCAAATATATTGGACGATTTTCTTAATACTGTTAAGGTGCTTTTTTATTTTGTCAACATAGTGAGTAATTTTTACAAGAGTTGGAAATATGAGAATAGTGATTTCGCGCTCAATACATGCACTTAAATTCATTGTAATTACCAGAATCGCGACATTGGCTCCTGGTTCCAAGTTAACCACCCGGACGCACAGGTTAATGGTTTGTTGGTTTTTAAAAGAAAGCAATATTGTAAGCATATAGAGAGTAAAAAACCTGATCAATGCTAGAGAAAGCAGACTCACCCAGGGGCGGCCGCGTGGAGGATGTAGGTCCCAGGGGCCAGGAGTCTCCAGTAGTCCCCATCCTGTGCCGTGTACACCACGTGGCCCAGGCCCTGCACAGCTAGGCTCGCCCCTGGCACGGGCGCCCCTCGCCCCCCTTCACGAAGCCCGCCACGCCCCTGTGCACCTGCTCTGCGTAGGCTAGCAGGGCCGGCAGGTTGTCATCCCAGTAGGAGGGCAGGTCACGGGCGGGGGGGAACTTGTAGCAGCCCAGCTCCAGGGTGATCTCCATGGTGTTCGCGTGCAGGTAGTTGTAGTCCTAGGGGGGGGGGGGGAGATATAATAATAATATCACCTTACTTATACTGACCGACCTCAGTAGCTTGATTGATAAGGCAGAGCAGACTTTGAACCTGGAGGTCGGTGGTTCAAGTCCCGGTTTCAGCGAAGATTTAGTAAAGCGAGTTTGAGTAGTTGTGATATCACGAAAGTGATTAACACAAATATGATAACATTTTTTTTAAACCTTACTTATACTGCCCAACTAAGACTAATATGTTCCATTATTCCAGCAGTCAGCCGTATTATTCCAGCAGTCAGCCGTATTATTCCAGCAGTAAGCGGTCAAAATCTCAAATGGGTTGATAACACTTGTAATGTCCCAGATAGTTTTCGAACTCGCAACCTCTGGATTACCAGACTTGACCACTAAGCTACCGGGATAGACAGACATATGATAATGCAAAGTATCACCAAGTTTAGTTTTCATATTTCTGTTAATCACAATCGTGATGTCACAATTACTCCAACTCGCTGTACTAAATTTGTGCTTATTGATCAAGCTCCTGAGGTCGGTATTCTATTTTTATTTATTACTATGGCTTATTTGAGCATATTGATACTTAACAAGAGAGAATATTTTCAAGCAAATTTTGCAGGTTCAGGGGATAAATAGCAGTTTTTAATGATACGATACTTTTTTAGTATAGTTTGAGGTTTTTGCGGTAAACAAGATTCTGGTGATATGTACATACATTATTCTTGTTGAAATAAACTTGGGGTATATTGAGATACACCTCGTAATTATCCACGACACAAAATCCCCACTGTAGATATGTTACAAAAACATAGGATATACTACCTAGCTAATGAATTCATCACAAAATACATACTATAAATTAATTACTATATACCTTCCTTACATAATTATAGTTACACAGGTGACCCGTGTTCAAACTCCAGGTTCTCTTATACTCGTGAGGAAATATGAGTTGCTGCATAGCTAAAGAGCGAATAATGTCGGAATTATGTAAGAGTAAAACTATGACTTGTATTACTTAAAAACGCCCGTTATTTTATACTACTCATTAGAATTGTGCTATAAAAACAGAAAGAAACACTTGTTATACGGTAACTATGTTTTCTATATGCCAAGGATGCACTTGGACTCAAGAAGAGTGGATGCCGTTCTCACCTGCATTCCGCCGGACACCACATACCACTGAGCTCCATTCACAATACCCCCTGGGAACTTCTCGGACTCAAACCCTGGACATCCCGGGTCTAGGTGCATTCTCTTGTGGGCCTGGGTGGAGCGGAAAACGGAGTGATAGTTATTCAATTCATACAAGGGATAAAATAATATCTGTTTACATGGCCGAATTACGAAACAGGATTGGATTTAATCTAAGTGGACAGTATATCTTAACACGCCCTCTAGTGGAATTTTCAATCAATCACAAAGCCCTATACTTGAGTTAAGGGAGAGGGTCCACTTAGCTTAAATCTAATCCTGATTTATCACTCACTAGGGCAGGGGTCTTCAACCTGTGTCCCGCGGGCCACTTGTGGCCCACCGAGTCATTTTTGGTGGCCCGCGAGCTCATTCATGTTATTTCCTATTTCTTCAAGCACTAGCCTGCCAAGATTTTTTTTTTTTTTATGCAAAAGTTACAAGCAGTGACAAATCCGATGGGATTTGAACCCAGGTTTCCCACCTACAAGACTAATGCATTGACCAACACTCCCTCCGGATTGCTACAACAAAACTTCAACCCAATATTGTCAAATCGGTGGATGCCATGCAATGCCAACCATCCCATGGAAGACCTAGGTTCGATCCCTCACAAAGTTGGATTCTTTTTTCTAAACAGAAACTGATCAGAGACTCCTGTACAATTTTTTTTCTTCTAATTTTTGTATAAAAAAAAATGAGTGAAACAATTTTCTTTTTAATTTTATTTGTAAAATAAAAATACCAACACTAGTTCCTGAAATTAAAAATAGTTTTCTGAAAGTTTTTCAACCCCCAGAGACTGAAAAAGGTTGAAGACCCCTGGAGTAGAGAATAGTAGCGAGTTCAATAATCACACAAGTAAGTTTCCTGAAAGATTCGTTTCATGTTGGCCAAATTATATGTATAGTTATTTTAATTGGCCACATAAAGAATTCAATTTTTTTTATTCAAAGTTATTTTAACTCCAACAAACATCACAACACAACAAAATTAAGAGTATACCCAAGAACTACATTAATAAGTTACACTGATTGTCAAAATTTTCGTTACTGACACTGCTGTTCAAAATTTTCCTTGCTGATGTTCAAAATTCTACTTGCTGATCAAAATTTTCCTTGCTGATGTTCAAAATTCTACTTGCTGATCCAAATTTTCCTTGCTGATGTTCAAAATTCTATTTGCTGATGATGAAAATTCTTCTTGTGATGTTCCAAATTCAACTTGCTGATGTTTCAAATTCAACTTGCTGATCAAAATTTTCCTTGCTGATGTTCAAAATTCTACGTGCTGATACTCAAAATTCTACTTGCTCATGTTCGAAATTCTACGTGTTGATGTTCAAAATTCCACGTGCTGATGTTCAAAATTCTACGTGCTGATGCTCAAAATTCTCCTTGCTGATGTTCAAAATTCTACGTGCAGATGTTCAAAATTCTATTTGCTGGTGTTCAAAATTCAACTTGCTGATGTTCAAAATTCTACGTGCTGATACTCAAAATTCTACTTGCTCATGTTCGAAATTCTACGTGTTGATGTTCAAAATTCCACGTGCTGATGTTCAAAATTCTACGTGCTGATGCTCAAAATTCTCCTTGCTGATGTTCAAAATTCTACGTGCAGATGTTCAAAATTCTTCGTGCTGGTGTTCAAAATTCAACTTGCTGATGTTCAAAATTCTACTTGCTGATGTTCAAAATTCCACGTGCTGATACTCAAAATTCTACTTTTTTTTTTTTTTTTTTTTTTTTTTTTTTTTTTTTATTAAGAACATAACATTGTTTCAAAAATAATTCTTATAACTATAAATTGAAACAACAATACCAATGTTCACATTAAGATTAAATAATTAATTAAGAACTTAAAACTATAGCGAACTAAAAACTAATTGTCTTACATTTGCTTTAAAAGCTTCCTTAGACAGTAAAAAGTCGTCTGTGCTTAAGTGTACTTCATTACATAGAGTCATTGCTCTGTTCAGTGGCGATTCATGAAGTTTAGTAAGTCTAGGATGAGGGACTGTGAAGGTTTCAATATTTGTATTTCTTAAAATGGGGTTTGGTGTTTTTTCCACTATTTTTTCTTTGAGTTCTAGACATGTAATATTATTGTTTACAAGATTATAAATTAACATCACTAGGTCTACTTTACGTCTTAATTCAAGAGAATTAATATCAAGCATTTCTAGAAGGGTGTTGTAGGAAATAGCTTCCGGGTATTTTGGATAAAACCCGTTTTCTTTTTTAAATAGGTATCTAACAAATGTGGACTGAATTTTTTCAATTGTTTTTGATTCTAATTTCGAGTTTGGATCCCATAATATTGATCCATACTCCACAGTAGATCTCACTAGTGATAAAAATAGCGTTCTTAAAACATCAATATCCTTAACGTGTTTTCCGAATCGAATAATGAGGCCAAGTTTTCTATAGGCTCGTTTTAGCATGTTTGCACGATGTTCGTTAAATTTATGTTCACTGTCAATTATAATACCCAAATCTTTATGAGAATTTACTTTTTCTATACAGATGTCTCCCATTTTGTAGTTATAGTTTATATTGACTTTTTTTTCTTGTGATAGTGATTTGTTTTGATTTGGATGGATGGAAATTTAGTCCAATCAAGTGAAGTTTTTCTCTAACTATGTTGAGATCTTCCTGCAATTTTTGGCAGTCATTTATGTTTGTTACTTTTCTAAAGATTTTGAGATCATCTGCGTAGAGGAGTATTTTTGATTCAGGGCTAATATCTTTGCACACTTCATCGTAGGTTAAAATGAATAGTAAGCTACTTAATTTTGAGCCTTGAGCAATGCCTGATGTTGGGATAAATGGTTCTGATGTAATGTCCATATATTTTACCTGAAGGTTTCTATTGGTGAGGTATGAGACAAATAATTTTGCTGACTTAAATCCTATGCTGTATAATTTTTTTATGATTGATTCATGTGAGATTTGATCAAATCCCTTCATGACATCTGTGAGAAGGACATCCGTTTGATAGCCTTCCTGTAAGGTTGCACATACATATTCTGAAAATTCAGTGAGATTTGTAACTGTCGAACGTCCTTCCACAAAGCCATGCTGAATATTTCTAACCTTAGAAAAAACTTGACCTGCTATAGATTTGTATAATAGTGCCTCATATAGTTTGGCAAAAGAATTGAGGTTAGCTATTGGTCTGTGGTCCTCAACACAGCCAGATTCATTTTTTGGTACAGGTGTTATTATTGTATCTTTAAGTCGATCAGGAAACACATTTGATTGCAAACTTAAATTAAATAAATAAGTAAGAGGTTTGGCGAGTGATGGAGCGCATTCTCGCACTATTTTGGGGGGTATTCCATCCCTTCCCGCGGGCTTATTTGGGTTTATATTCATAGCTTCATCCAGGACCTGTTGCTCTGTGAACAAAGGTATCTCTATACTGGTAGAGAGATCGTTCAGCGAACAGATTTTATCTAAGTCCACAGAGCATGGTTTGTATGAGGTAATGAAGTGATCTGCAAAGGAGTCAACAATCTCTTTTTGAGAGTTTAACTGCTGCCCCTTAAAGATTATGTTTGTCGATTTACCTTAGATCTTTCCTTTTTAACGTATTTCCAGAAACTTTTACTGTTATGTTTGAATTCAGTGGATAACTTCTGGATGTAGGATTGATAGTTGGACTTAATCTCTTTTTTAATTTCTTTTCGTAAATATTTATAGTGTTCAGATTGTTGCTGTGTTTTGTTTTGCGTTTTGCGCAATTTTTCTTTTGTTTTGAAAATGTGTCTTGTATTTGCGCTCCACCACTCGGGGAAATTTTGTGATCGCTTGCTTACATTATAAAGGGGAACATTTTTCAAAAATATTTCATTTAACTTTACATAAATATTATTAAGGAAGATGTTTGGACACGTGATTAGATTTATGTCATCTTCCCAGCAGATTTTTTGTATTTCACTATTTAGTTTTTCAGCGTCAATTTTGTGGAAGGCAAAATATTTTGTCTTTTCTTTAGAATCAACTTTATATGGTATTTGCTTAATTTTAATTTTATTTTGATACTTGATCATTATTTCTAATGCAGGATGGTGACTGTCTTCCTTTACTAATCCCTGAGTTTTTAAGATTTCTACATCAACTTGTTTATTCTTAGATAAAAATATTTCACTTATGTTCGTTAGACATAGATCTAGTATTCTATTATTTTTATTTCTTATATGGTTTTTGGATTCTAGGAGGTGAAAATTGGTAAATTCTCTAAACTTGGAAACTGAACGAGGAGGGTCTACATTTAATTCCTCAGAGAAATCGGGCAAATTTAAATCACCAATAAGGATGAAATTTTCATTTTGTAAGTTTCGCTCTGATATTGATTCTGAAAGGAATTTCACAGCGTCATATTTTTTTGACTCTTGATGTGGTGGTAAATAAATCAAACAAAGATAGATTATTTCCCCTATTAGTGTCAATCGAAACCACATGAGCTCGAGAATATTGTTACATATGTCCCAATGTACAATTCTAGTCAAGGAAATTTCTCGTTTTGAAGCTAAAATTAGGCCACCTCCTCTTTTTTTGCCTGTCTTCTTTTCGTCCCTATCTTGCCGAAATATTGTATATCGAGAGTCGAAAAGTTCATTTGTATTTACATCTGGACTTAACCACGACTCAGTGATAGCCACTATGTCGTATTCTTCTGAGAGGAGATTTAAATAAAATTCTTTCGTTTTAGTTTTCAAACCTCGAGTATTCTGGTAAAAAATATTGATTACTTTTTTCCTACTAGTATTATTATTAGAGGATAATGCTCATGTTCAAAATTCTACGTCCTGATACTCAAAATTCTATTTGCTCATGTTCAAAATTCTTCTTGCTGATTCTTCAAAATTCTTCGTGCTGGTGTTCAAAATTCAACTTGCTGATGTTCAAAATTCTACTTGCTGATGTTCAAAATTCCACGTGCTGATACTCAAAATTCTACTTGCTCATGTTCAAAATTCTACGTCCTGATACTCAAAATTCTATTTGCTCATGTTCAAAATTCTTCTTGCTGATCTTCAAAATTCGTCTTGCTGATGTTCAAAATTCCACGTGCTGATGCTCAAAATTCTCCTTGCTGATACTCAAAATTCCACTTGCCAATGTTCAAAATTCTACGTCCTGATGCTCAAAATTCTACTTGCTGATACTCAAAATTCTACGTGCTGATGTTCAAAATTCTACTTGCTGATACCCAAAATTCTACGTCCTGATGCTCAAAATTCTACTTGCTGATACTCAAAATTCTAGGTGCTGATGTTCAAAATTCTACTTGCTGATGTGTAAAATTCAACGTGCTGGTGCTCAAAATTCTACTTGCTGATACTCAAAATTCTACTTGCTCATGTTCAAAATTCTTCTTGCTGAAGTTCAAAATTCGACGTGCTGATGCTCAAAATTCCACGTGCTAATACTCAAAATTCTACTTGCTGAAGTTCAAAATTCCACGTGCTGATGTTCAAAATTTCACGTGCTGGTGTTCAAAATTCCAAGTTTTCAAAAATAGATGTTATGATGACACTGCTTGCCAAACACCACAACACTAGTATCAAAATTCACAGCAAACAAGAAATTCATGAGAAAGAAGATTCCACAAAGTTCCCCTGGTTCCCCAACACCCAGAAACATCATTCCAGATGGCGGCATTTGCTTCTGGTGGAAATGTGGTGAAGGATGGGAAGCTATCGAGAATCTCCTGGACGCATACCTTTCCAGTACTCCCACCCACCCCACTCTTCCTGAAAGTGAAGTCAAGAAAATAATGGCGTACCTAGCCCAAAGAATCCAAACTTTGCTGAAAACAAAGTCTTCTGAGAGCTGTAGTTCCAATCCCGGCAGATTCTTTGACTCATAATTGGCATTTGCCAACTAAATAAAACATCCTAGGTACAGAAGTCCTTGTGTTTTTATTATTTCTTAACAGATCTTAGCCTCATACTCCTTTCTTTTTTTTCAATGTGTCTTATACTTTATTTTGTACAATATATGTAAACTTAACCCAAAAAATTAACATACGTATATACCCCTCGTCGAAAGTTTTAGACACCTGGTCTAAAACTTGTGTTGACTGAGGGGGACTTGTGTTGACCGAGAGGGTGTGTTGACTGAGGGGGTATTTCTTACATGCATATCTCGAAACGTTCCATCAAGGTATATTACGGGTCGATTCATAAAATCTCCACTATTGTCTGCCTTTGAAAGCTTCTTTCCGTTCTACATCTTGCCGGTGGAAACTTACAAGTGTAATGCCATCTCTGACCATGTCTGTTTACCTCTTTCTATGTCTTCCTCGGGGTCTAGTTCCATTTAGTTGTAGATCAAACATTTTCTTTGGTATTCGTTCTTGGTCCATTCTTCTCATGTGAACATACCATTTCAACCTACATGTTCTTAACTTTTCTTCAGGATATTCTACTTTTCTTTTGGTCAAAGGCAGGAATTTTTTTTTATATTATGTTTCTAATAGTGGCCCGGAAAAGAAATATGGCCCAGAGACTGAAAAAGTTTGAAGACCCCTGCACTAGGGTCTTAAATGCGATTTGGAAGTTTCAGCAACACTGAAGTTTGTTCAAACCATTCTGGGTAAATTCAAATGAAAAAAAAAGTATTTCTATTTATCTTTATATCATGCCAGAACACAGAATGCGCACATCTCGAATTGGTGTTTGTTTGTTCAAGACCTTACTCACATTGGAATAGCTTGAGGCTAGCATCTTAAAGATGTTATCATCTGGTGTAAGGCTGTCCACATGGGTTTTCATAGCTTGGTTGTCATCATAGGGGTAGTTGGCTACCAGAGCTCCGCCGTGCAGATTGGCGCTTAGAACGAAGGGGATATCTTGCAGCCACTTCTCAACAGCCAATGTTTCCGGTTCCGGATGCATATTGAACTAAAGAAAAGAAGAAAAAAACGAACCCAGTTAAGATCCAAACAGTTTAGAATAACCTTTATGATAAAGATAAAATAAGCAAACGAAAAAATAACTTGAAGAAAGAAAATGCACTATAATAACACCGTGCATGCATATATCTTAAAATTTAAACATCTTGGAAATAATAAAGTACATTTTATGCATCTGAAATAATTGATTTTTATATATAATTTATACTTCGGAGGGATGAAGTTCAATAGCTTTTTATTCAAAACATCTGTAAAAAAGTAAGGGAATATATTTTTCGAAGCATCTAATGATATCATGAATGGGAAATGGTTAAAATTTAAACAGGCTAGTTTGTTTGAAGACTAATGTATTAGAAACTCAAAATTAATGAGGGATCCTTTATTTAAGATTACCTACGTATACCAAAAATGAGTCCTAAATATAATTCTTACCGAGGTAGGTCCAAACTGGTCTGGAAAGTTCCGATTCAAATCAACACCATGAGCATTTTTCCTTCCCTCTAAGCTGTCTCTGTCGCCTGTAAATACAAAGGCCACTTTAATTTATAATATTTTATTGGCAATACTTTTTATTAATTTACACGGGGTACCTCTGAGAGACAAAGATACAATAAATAAGGTGCAAATAAAAAAATAGGAAAAAAATTAAGAGATTATAAATAACCTTTCCTACAGCTAGAAAATAGTAAAGTCTTGAAATAAAAAATGTTACATGTAAATAAATGATAATAATTTATTCAATAATGCAACAACAACAAAAATCTGTCCTTTTTAAGTCGTGTTTTCATTTTTAAAAACAAAAATTAATACTTTACATTTTAGTTGACACCGTTGTGTATTTACTTTAATCATTAAAATCTAATGAAAGTCTGGAAAGTAGACGTAAGATGAGATTTTAGATGAAACGGTAGAAAAACCATTGGCCCACTTGGAGGAGTGTGCGTACTGTGCGTCCACTAACCTTCATGAGATCGTTCATACCGTCTGGGTTCATGGACGGCATCAGGTGGATGCGAGTGGTCTGCAGGAGTCGAGTGACCCGGGGGTCTAGCTTGTAGTTCTGGCACAGGTAGTGGGCGAACAGGAGGAGGAGTTCCCGGCCCACCACCTCATTGCCGTGCATGTTAGCCACATACTTGAACTCGGGGACGCCTGAGGGATGGAGCAGTAGGAAATGTCACGTATATATATATATTTTTTTTTTAAACTAACCTCATCATGGTTTATTTTATTTTAAAACATACAATTTACAAAATGTAAAAAAAAATTCCTCCATGCTAGAGGAATAGGGCATTGTGCCCATTACACATGCGGCATTGCTTTGTCACGTATATTATACTGCCCGATCAGAACTAATAAAATCACCCTATTCCAGCCGTAAGCCCGAGACGTATTAGTATGTGTGGTCAAAATTCCTAATGGGGTGTTGAAACTTGTCATGTTACGGCTGAGTTTCAAACCCGCGTTCTCTAGATTACCAGACTGACGCCTTGACCACTAAACTACCGGAACAGGGTCTGTTCTGGTAGCTGAAAACTCAAAAGCAAATTTCATGTTGTTCTAGTTGTGGCATAATTTACGCCGATTTTTTTTTTTTGTTTTTTTTTTTTGCATTGGTAGGCAAGGCCATTCCATACAAAACAATTCTATACGAATTGTTTTGTTTATTCCCACTTATCAATTAAAGTACTGTTAATAAAAAGCTATTCCTTGCTGATCCCTGACCCGCGGTATTTTCTCAATGAAATGCTGGGCCAACTGGCAGGACTGAGATGTGCACCCGACCACTCACCAGGTCTATGCACCCCCGGGTGCGACGATAGTTCAATGACCCACAAGTCTCTCTTCTCCACACTCTGGCCAATGGAGTAGAGGCGAGTCAAGTTGGGGTAGTTCTTTGAAATGTGCTCCAGCTCTGCTTTCATCTGGGTGTAGTTGTGATGGGTGAACTGCATGGGTATGATAAAGCCGTGTAGATCCTTCTCGATGCTTTCTATGATGGGGGCTGGGGTAGTGGGTACTGTAAGAGAGACGGGGGATTTTATCATGACGCAGTGGGATGGATATAACAACTTTGTTGTAGTTAAAGTAGAACTCTATTTCCTGTTTTAATTCACGCAAAACTTCCATTTGTCCTTCTAAACATTAATCTCATACAAAAAAGGTGGAATTCTTTTGGAAAAAAACGAAAGGAGGAGAAATCTTCTTCCAGTTTGATTAACCAAAATGGATTTATAAAGTTATTGCTTCCACTTCTTCATTCTTCGTTTGTTTTCATTTTTCCATTGTTCATCTTTAAAGTACCGAAACGTATTTTTTTTTTTTTTTCATGAATGGTGGGGAAGCTAAACTTCGAAGTAATGGGAAAAAACCGAAACTGGATTTTTTTTTCTAATCCAAAAGAAAAACGCGGCTGAACTATACGAGTAGGAGATGTGGAAAGACCTTCACAATAATCTAATCATGACACGCTATGATAGAATTATCAAATTCATGATTATTTGCATTAATTTTCCATCATTCACAATTAAAAAAATCCATCATTCTGCAAAATGTTCCACAACAACAATAAAAGAAAAAATTGATCCCATGCCTCACCACCTGTACCGAGAGGGATGACGAATACGTTGAAAAATAACTTACACATATACACATGCAACCAGGTTATTTTTCTTTCTTTTTTTAATTTTTTTTTTTTTCTTTTTTTTTTAGGCCTAGACAAATTAAGTACACTTACTTTCTGGACGTGCCTCGTACATGTTGTCGTAATCCATAGTAAGTTACTGATGATCAGCTAAAATATGTATGCTTATATTGCTTATTGCTGAAGGAAGACCTTCTTAAGGCTGATATACAGCCTCTATGTTGCTCTTAATGTAGTAGGACTCCTTACAATCAACTGTATTGAGTCCTTGAAAGCCTGAATGATCCTTGCTTGTCATGCAAAAGGTTTAAGGTTCGATACCAATAGTCCTAATTAAAATTCAACCAACCAACCTCAGCTTAGTCGCTTCAGCTACAACATAAAGATCTTGAACCGAAGAAATAATCAAATTCAAAGTAAAATATGATCAAAAAAATATGCTTTATTATAACATTAAAATCCATTCCCTGATATAAAATCATGTAAAATATATGAAAATTAAATTAAAAATTAAACTTAAAAAAATAAAAGCTCAGTAGTAAGATCTAATGTAAAGCATTGAAATGTGGGAATTGTACTATTATAATGAGAAACAAGTAAGTAGATAATATTGGTAATATTTACATTATGTGTAGTTGTTAGTGAATAAAAATGTGGAAACAAAAATATGTTGTGTAAACGTAAATTAATATTATTGTACAGAAACCAAGATTATTTCTCCACTTTCCAAAACGAGCTGCTTCTTTGAGGGTATTTCAGAGATAACTAAAGATTGGGCAGAGCTAATTATTGGCTCAAGTTAAACAATGTCCTTCTCTGACATTTTGGAATGTACATTTTACAATATAAATAGGACGTTTGTTGGTTTTTTTTCAGCAACATGCCAAAGTGTAAGTAATGAGTGGGAGAGAAAATATGTTTAGATGAACTGACGTGGAGTAATCCAACTGTCGAGCACATTGCTTCTAATCCTTGTAGCATCTTTTTCTATTGCTTAACAACTTTACCATTCTGTCGAATTTTTTTTGTTTTGTTTTTTTTTTTTTTTTTTTCTTGTAAGGTATAGAAAGTATTGTTATTTTTCCTTTGAAAATCATCTGATAAGTTCTACTTTGGTTATTTTGTTCCTAATGTTTTTTTTTCGGTCAATGATTTATCTTAATATACAAATGTCAAAGTCACTGACTGACTGATCATCACTGTTTCTCCGAACTGGTAAGTCCTAGGAAGCTGAAATTTGGTAGGTAGCTTTGTCTTATATTCTAAATGTGCAATAAGACGGGATTTTTCGAAATTCCCACTACAACACCTGCCATTGGCGAAAAAGGACTTTTTGCTTTCACGGCCATGCCTCGGCCCGCAAAGCGGGCGACAGCCCGCTAGTTCTTCATAAATATACTTAACATTTTTTCAGTCTTTATTTTATCTCTACCAGTTTGTCCTATTTCTATTTTCAAAAAATATATTTATATCATCAGTTACAATAGTAGCTCTCTTACTCAACCAAGCAAAATTATTACTGATATCTATAGCTGTACTTAGAAGTAAACAAAAAAATGAAATGCAAAACCTGAGAAAAACACGTTGTTATGGGATGGTACATTTCTATATTAATCTAGTAAAAGATTATATTTATATTAAAAATATGCATATAAAAAATATGTATCAAAATGTCATGGAGAGAAAACAAATAGGTAATTAGATAATTTGATTTTTCCTTTGTATACGTTAACTGAGAAATGAATTTTAATGAATTTGGATTTAGACATTTTTCTTTTAAATGAGTTGTTATGTAGTAAGTAGTTATTTGATCTTATTAAATTAATGATGACACAAGTTTGAAAAAAAAAATGAAAAGTAAGCAGCCGTATGTAAGTATTAAATTTGATATTTGTATATACCATTAGAATTAATACATTGTAAAATATTGTGATTATTTTACTTAACTATTTCTGTCCATCATCAAATAATAAAATAGATTGTAAATATAAAACTATATAAATGTAGCATATCATTTACTAAAAGCGTTCAATTAGAATTAAAGTAGAGTATACCATGAAAATGTTTTTATATTGTTCAATTCTGTTTGCTTTAAATACTTTTTTTATTCTCAGCAGAAATAGAAGAGTAAAAGATGATTGTTGAAGCTACAAATGTGTTTATTTTCTGTGTTACATTACAAATATAAGCGTTTAAGCAAAATATCATTTCAAGATAAATGGAATTTCTAAAGAAATTGAGTTGCAACATGTACTTATTTTTGCTTACATTTATTTATATAAAAAATTGGTTTGAAATATTTCTGCTTATAGACACATAAAGAGTACATTAAATTTAAGTAGATCATTTTCGGTGCAGAGATAGTGACAAGTGCCGTAGTGATGATAATAGACGAGGAACATTGGTTCAGGACCATTTAAAGCCAGAGCCTTTGTTTTGAGCGAGGGTGCAGTTATCTCAAGTGGAGAATGAGTAAACATAATCTGAAATCACCAAACGGAACAAAACAAAGGTTGTGCTTTAGAAACGGGCCTGAACCAGTGATAAACTATTTATAATGATTTAATACCATGGGTATAAGGGTGGTGTGGAAGAGAATGCCGAAGGCATTATCACCACACTTGATCAGGCTTTGTTTATATTTATTTCACAACTTATTACCATGTTAATTGTATATAAAATTGTAAATAAAGCTTGGTCCAATTGTTTATAAAAAAATAAATATAACTTTACACAATAAATAATTTGAATCTAAAAGTTGGATGACGCCACCAGAAATGTTGCTTTTACTTGTAGCATTGTTAAATTTAATCTCACACAGGCTTGTGAGCATTTTTGAAGATTTATGAAAAGTTCAGAGTTGAAAGTTATACGAAAAAGTGAAAGGTACAATCGTGAATGAGGAACCGGGTTTTAAAAATGTGCAAAGTGAACTGAACAAAGTGCACTCGAACCTCTAAAATTAAAATTAAATACATTTATATTACCTGTTGTAAGGAAATATTATCGTAAAATGTGTATGCTATAGTCAATCTATTTGAGTAGATCACAAGGTAGATGTCACAATTGCTCGAAACCACCTCACTAAAATCCACCGTCCTTTCTTTAAAATAAAATCCATAAATGAGCTCTAGGTAGATAACCTTTAAACTGAAGTCTGAACAGTAAAATTATGTATTATCACTAAGCACTTCAAGTGTATAATACATATTTATAAAATTTTGTACGAGTTAGGTGGTATATTAACTGATGAGGTACTTACCTGAGACAGTTTCAATTGGTTGAAGCTGGAAATCCAATCTAGCAGGTTTCGAGGTGTCATTGCCAACCGTCACTTGCTTAATAGAACTCTGGTATCTGCCAAACAAAGAATAAAACGCTATAAACTTTTTCTTTTTAGTAGCGGTGAAAAAAAACACTACGCTGAGATACATATGTACCCTCAGTCACAGGAAATAATCAAATTATTACAGTAGGTAACCTTGAGGACTAAACAATTCAGTTTTCAAAAAACCTTATGTTTATGCCAATTTATCTAGAAATTAAATGGACAGTTTATTTTGTACAAGACAAAACCAGAACAGTAACACAGAACATGGTGATTACAATGTTGTTAACAGAGAAAGAAAAAATAAGTAAATGAAAGAAATTACCAAGTAATAAACCAAACAAATATTACTCTCATTTACATCAGCAGAGTCACACCTAATAATGATTATTTATATTTATTAAATCTGACTTTGCTTAGCAGCTAAGAGTTATAAAATAAAATCTTAGTTTACCCTGTGGCAGTGGCGATGACTTTGTAAGTTCCTGGTAAGAGGAGGCGCCAGTATTCGCCTCTATAGGTGGCAAAAATAGCGTGGGGTATTCCTTCAACTGAAATATTGGCACCCTGGATAGGAGTCCCATTGGTGTCTGTGACCAGTCCTGCAACAGAAATAATTGTTTTATATAATTCTATTTATTTTATACGGCTTATTATTAAATTTGGTTTAAAATCTAGAAGCTCATAAAACAAGTACTTTAATATAAAAATTATAGAGGAAGAATTTAGATTGGCGAACTCAAATATTTTCAATGAGAAATTTTAGATGTGCTTCCACAACGGTTAGGTCTAAAAAGGCTCACATTAAAAAATATAGGATAAATAAAGTAAAAATAGTGTACAGGTGTGATTCCACTATGGAAAATTAAATGAGACAACCAACATGTTTTGTCTGGTGTGCATCTTTTCAAGTTTGCTACAACAACCCCTATTGCGGTCATGAATAATTGATAGAAATTTTGAACAATGAAAGCACAATCTACTTTTCGCCATGATATTGTTTTATTTCATACTAGATATTGTTTCTTAATTCTCTTTATCCATTTATTGTTGCCATTATAATGGATATTACTTTTTGTTTAGCATACTACTAAATGCCTTAGACCTTAGACAAATCCCATATATTTGGGTCATCTTTTTTTATGCTTTATAAGGAGGACAGAGTACAATGGTAACAGAGTACAATGGTACAATAAAATTAGGAAAAAACAAACAAATGACAAAATAAATAAGTAAAAAAGAAAATAACAATAATGCCCTACCTAAAGGGCGGGGTTATTGCCTGTGGCAATCTCTTCCACCCAACCCTTTCGGCCTTCCGGCCAGTGCGGTTGTGTACCTTTCACTCCTTGGTGAGTCTGCTCCATGAAGGCCAGCAAGGCCTCCTTGTTATCCTTCCAGTACTTGGGCATGTCAGCAGCCACAGGGAACTTGCAGCACGACAACTCCACAGTCACTTCAAAACAGTTAGAGTACACATAGTTGAAGTCTTGCATGCCACCTGAGAAACAATGTTTAAAATTTTATGTTTAACTTTAAATAAATTAACAAGAAAATCCACATAGATATTTATTTAATACACACTACATTCTTAGCAAAAAGTTCAATAGCGGAAATAAGTATAATGGAATTCAACTATGGAATTTTTCAATTCTAAAGAACCATAATAGTAGCAATGTCGAATCAAAACAATTTTTTTTTTTTTAATAGTACATTTAGCCCAATTTTCATGAGTTCAAATAAGAACGAAACGATCGTCTTAGGCTGCTTGGGGGTTGAATATCACATAATATAAATTTTAGTGATGGAAATTGGGCTAAATGTGCTACATAAAAAAAAAATAGATTTGAAATATAATGTAGAAAAACTGATATTGCACCCCAGGTGACCCGGGATCGAATCCTGGCGGGGTCGCATTTTTTCGGCTCTATACTTTGGATGTCGGGGCCTACTCTAGCCTCGTGAGGACAATTTGGGGTAGATGTTGAGTGGGCAACGACCAGTGACGGCATTACGAGATTGATATTGGAATATGATGGTTGGTTGGATATATGATGCATAAGCATTGGGTTCTCGTAATGTCGATGCTACCCTCTAAATTTTTTGATATAACTAGCTCTTATCTTATCTTAAAGTTTGGACGACCGGGTGTACCACCGGTGGTACACGCGTGTCTGTACGGAATGGACCGAGTGTACCACCGGTGGTACACGCATGTACTACGCCTGTGAATAGCCTAAACATCGCTGGTCCCACGGGAGAACTGACTAAAAACATGCCGGTCGTCTATGTGTTAATATAGATGAAGCCAGTATATCACTGTATGATTGTTGAGTAGTCAAAAGTGCTTACCTAGTAACCAGTTTTTTCTCTTTTTTTTGTCAGGGCATTTGACAAGAGTGGATGAATCCTTAAACATTAGAAAATCCTTATCTCTGGAATATGAAGGACCTCAGTCTGTTGGAAGACCAAGAAAGAAATGGGAGGATGATGTAAAAATAATAACTCAGCATAAAACCAAGAACAGAGCACCGGATTGGTAAAAAATGATGAAAGATAGATGTGAATGGAAACAACTAGTGTCTGGTTGAGGAAGCAAAGACCCTCCCTCGCGGCCTATAAAATCGGAGGAGGAAGTAAGTTGTATGAAAGAAGAAGACATGCATTGCGTCCTATTGGAATTGAATGACGTGACAATTTATGTTCAGCTCGCATGTGTGCTCTTTTCAGAATGGGTAAGGTTAATATGACACAGGCAACAGCAGTTCGAAGTGAGGTTAACTCAAAGAAATCATAGACAATCTAATGGTTGGTAGAAGAGTGCGATAATTATTATAGCTCTGTAATTTAAGCAACATACGAAAATAGAATGTTGTCTGAAGAAGAACGAAAAACTGCAGCAGTTCCTTAAAGCAAAATAAAACCAACAATACCTATCCTTGTCACTACTTTGAATGGTAAATTACATCATCAGGAATGAAAAATAAAAATAATCTCACCTTTCACATCATACCAAAAAAATAAACTCACCTTTAACATCATACCAGAAAGCACCATTGACAATTCCGTTGGGGAAATGATCATCACAGTTGTTGCCTGTCCTCATGACAGGATTGCCATCTGCATAGGTTTGGGCCAAGTGCTTGAACATTTCATGGTCGGGAGACTTGCTCTCTTCACAGCATGTTTTGTGACTCCTAGACAAAATAGATGATCAAGCATTATGAGTGGAATTTTCAAACTTCACTTGAGAAAAAAAAATCTCAAGGCAGTTACAGGGCTGTAATAATACAATATCCTAAGGAAAAATAAGTAGCTGCTTTCATGTGAGCAGCAACCAGTGGCAAATCATGGGCATAATAAGATATTCAGATATAAAAGGATAAGCAAAGTTCCTATATTGAATTTGAAACGTTAGAAAGCTTATAAAATTGAGTTAATGAATTCTATGGTAATATGGTAATTCTATGCTGATCTCAATAGCAATTCTGTAGTGGTACTGTTAACCGCTTTGTGCATTGGTAAAGGAATTTTTTGTATGTAGCTTTAAATTATAATTAGAAATGTAAAATTGTTCAAAAATGAGACAGTGTTAGAATTATTTTTAAATAGAAAAGAAAGTTTGAAAACCAGAAGTTTTTTGGAATTATTTTAAGAACAAAAATACACAAAAAGCAACCCAAATAAACTTTAGTTATTTCATAATAACCAATTATTGTCGGTAAAACAAACAAATAATAGAAATTCTTATCAATTCTTAAAATGTAAAATCAAGTAAGGAAACAGGAGGAAAAGGTTGTAAAATAAAATTGGCAAGATCATTGAGATTTTTAGAAGGTAAAACATAATTTAGAAAAAATTAAATTAAATTGAATCAAACACATTTAGTGGTAAGTGAATCTCCTAAAATAAAGCAATTATTGTACTATGGAGCAATACAAAGGAAAGTAAGGGTGGGTTCCAATATTACTTACTGAGCTGATGATATCCATGACTAGGATGTTAGGCTTGAAATTGAAAACAAAACAATAACCACACTACTATATTGAAATAATGTAGGTAGTTATGAATCAACAAGGTATCCAAGGAAATAAAATATAGGAGAATAGTTTGTAAGAAGACTCTAGTGCCTTGTTCAATTAAGATGTGGAATTGTAAGATATGGAATAATATTACAAATCTAATAATTTATGGAATTGTATAATGCTGTCCCAATATGAAACAGCTACACTTGTAGGAACATGAGCTCACGAGTTGTACACTCAGAACTTTGGCAGCTCTAATAATGAAAAACATGGCAGAATTTTTTGAATTTGTTTTATCAATGTGAAATCCACTATTTTCAAGTTCAATAATTATGATAAATTTAAATCTTTATTTTTTTATCTTACTACCAAATTACTTAATAGGAAGTTTAGTTCAATAATATTGTCTTAAAAGTTGAATTGAGTAATGAAAATTATCAACATACCTAATTTACCAATCTAGATTCATTGGTAGAAAATTCAACATTTTTTTACAAATCCATACGTAAACAAAAAATATTCTATCTCTATTGGGACAGAATTTTATTGTGAATAGTTCAACAATTCTTCACTCATGAATATTTGTAACTTAATAGTGAACACAATACTATAATAGTACAGAATTTTTACATGATATGTAAAAATTCTGTTATTATTTCAAATATTATTTCAAAATGGCTTCCCTACACTTGTAAGATACAATTCCATATCATATTAGCAGGCCATAGGTCTTGTCTTGAGAGTGATAGATAATATTTGGCACATAGCTTTATTGTGCTATAAGGCCGTTATGGTTTTGGCTTATAAAAATGTATCCCAAAAACGAATAGATTGAAAATATCATATAATCAGTAACAAATGTTGAATTTTCATTTAGTTTTACACTATGAAATTACACCTTCATCCATTTGTAATATTTTGTAAAAATCAAAGATATATTAGTGCAATTTTCCAACTAGTAGGTAATCAATGTGCTAGTGGATATTATGTGGTGCTAAGTAGTTCAAGCTACCATTCTTGCATCACATCTCATATAATTATTATTCTTACTTTTAACCTTTTTTTTTTTTTTTTTTTTAATTAAGTAATAGTTAGTTGTGTGATGTTCACACCAGTTTATTAACAGTAACTATGGTTAAGCTTACCTGGAGTCATCAAATGGATAACTAGCCACAATAGCTCCACCATGCAAATTACCCGACAGCACAAAAGGATTGTTTTTAATGAAAGACATCATGGCTAAAGTTTCTGGTTCCAATGTCTTTACTTCTCGGCTTGAATCAAACTGATCTGGGAAGTTTCTGTTCAAATCAACCCCATTAGCATTGTGTCTGCCAACAAAATGGGCTCTGGAGTTGCAGCTACCTTCCTGTAAATTTAGTCAGTTTATTTTTATATTAGGTGCCTTAACTTTACCTAAGTCAAAATACAAATTGGTTTGATCTCCTACTTTTCCTAATTATATATAAAGACAATGACAGTGCAACAAGACTCTAGAGAAGATTTCATAGGATTCCTATCCATAGGAAATCTGGAAATGATGTAATATGCTTGGAATATTCAAATACATTCAAACCTATATTGACAGGGTACTTACATTTACTAAAAGGTTTCATCAAATAGTATGAACTATAGATGAACATAGATACAACTCTCTATTTTAACTTGGTTTCATTGTTTTATATTATGTAAACCCAAATAGCAGACCTTTAAGTATGACCTCAACTATTGCTAATCTTATATAATTAGTTCTCAGGTTCAGCAGGTGCTAAGGAGCTGTTGAACTTTAGCTCCTCCATACAAAAAGGAAAACAGGTTTTCAAGTCTTTTTACCTATTTTTTCTTTGGGTCATAGATGTTGAGTTTCCTTAAAAAACGAGATTGTTAACACAAACACAGATTAAAATGCTACACCTTTACAAGGACTTCACCACACCTGAGACTATAACCATTGACCTTTAATAGCTTTGCCACAAATAAATCATACTTTATCTTGAATAAATGTCATTCTCATCATTATTTCTATTATTAAAACTAGAAAGAGGTGGCAGCAGCCCCAAAAAAACTGACCTTAAACAAAACTTTCTATACCTAACATGTAAGAGCAAGTAAAAAAATTCCCAACAGTCACACCTTGTACTTAGTATACTTAGTTAGTACTTCAACATCATGATAAACTAACACATGGGTCAATAAGTCGTCGAACTAAATGTGAAAGGAACCTTTTTTTGGCAAAATTTTACCTTAGTCATCAACATAGTCTCCATTTAGGGTAATACAATTATTCCAGCGCTTTTCCAATTTTTCGATTC
Source organism: Bactericera cockerelli (assembly GCA_024516035.1). Taxonomy (NCBI): domain Eukaryota; kingdom Metazoa; phylum Arthropoda; class Insecta; order Hemiptera; family Triozidae; genus Bactericera; species Bactericera cockerelli. Next base: position 34,772,478 of record CM044955.1, on the reverse strand, counting down.
CTATTTTGTAGAAGGTTTTGTCTTTTGCCTCAAAATAGGCTTCAGTGGCGACTATGAACTCATAGTCGGATCGAAATTTTTTTTCCTGGAGCTCTTTTTTCAGGTCTGAGAACAGATGGTAGTCAGATGGAGCCAGGTCTGGTGAATAAGGGGGATGTGGAAGCAATTCAAATCGCAAATCCTTCAATTTTGCCATCGTTTTCATTGATTTGTGGATTGGAGCATTGTCTTGGTGAAAAAGTGGTTTTTTCCTTGCCATGTGGGGCCTTTTCTGTTTGATAGCGTCATTCAACCGATCCAATAAGGCAATGTAATAGTCACTGTTTATCTTCTGACCTTTCGGGAGAAAGTCAATGAGCAAAAGTCCATTTGTGTCCCAAAATATAGAAGCCATAACCTTCCCAGCTGATTCTTGTGTCTTTGGACGCTTTGGTCGGGTATCGCCCTCTCCTGTCCATTCGGCTGACGCTCTTTTCGATTCCAGAGTATAGTGGTGTATCCACGTCTCATCCATCGTTATATATCGGCGGAAAAAATCCTTTCTGCCTTTGTTAAACAGCTCCAAACACTGCTCAGAATCATCAATACGTTGTTGTTTTTGGTCTACTGTCAGTAAACGCGGCACCCACTTGGATAAAAGCTTCTGCATACCCAATTCTTCAAGTAAAATTTTAAATACAGTACTTTTTGAAATCTGTAGAGTGTCAGCTATCTCTTGTAACTTAACTTTGCGATCAGCTGTCACGATTTTTAGCACTTTTTGAGTGTTTTCTGGTGTAGCCACCTCAATAGGATGTCCTGAGCGTTCTTTGTCTTCGATGGATGTTCTACCACTTTTAAATTCTCTATACCACCAACAAATTGTTCCTTTTGATGGACAATCATTTGGATAACACTTCTTTAACCACTTTTGAGCTTCCACAGTATTTTTACCCATCAAAAAACAATGTTTGATCAAGACGCAAAACTCGTTTTTATCCATATTTTAAAAGTAAACAATAGAAGCTTCACTTAATTTGTAATAACTTACAGAAAAATAATTTTCAAGGCACAAAATCTGAACACATGACTGATGACCTTTAGTACTAAAAGTTTTCAAAACAAACAGCGCACTAGTGGCGCGCTCTATGACCTAGTTCGACAACTTAATGACCCATGTAGTATATTATTAACTCACAGTAGAAGCTGAGTAGCCATCAGGATTGAGGGTTGGAATGATGTAGATATCTGTCATGTTCAACAGCCTGGTGACTCTTTCATCAGTTCCATCACTACGTAAGAGATACTCAATAAGATAATTCATCAGTTCATAGCCAACCACTTCATCACCATGAATGTTTGCTACATATTTAAACATGGGCTTGAGTAAGCTCCTGGATGCAACATTGTGACTAATCTGAAATGGTAATAAGAATACAATGTAGTTCATTAAACCAAACCAACCTCAGTAGGTGGATTGATAAAGTGGCAGACTTGTAACCAGGAGGTCTGTGGTTAAAGTTACGGTATCAGCATAGATTTAGTAAAGCAAGTTAGAGTAGGTTCTCACTTTTCTTTCACTTTTATGTTTATACTGAGGTGTGGTATCTCAAAAGATATTAACATAGATATGATAACTTAGTTCATTATGCCAAAGCTAACCAAGTTATATATATGATAAAAGTATATTACTTTGCAACTCTGTCCTTTAGGCATTCTTCTTGTCTTGATGCTTGATACTTTCAAGTTTGTTTCCTCACTTCATAATTCTACACGCTATGCTATTAGGTATAGGTACTTCTTACTAAGCTGAAATTTTAATGATTCATAAGAATTTCTTAAAGTGAACAAAATCAACAAGAAAATGTTGAAAAAACCATGGTAAATGGATTAATTATTGATGTTTTTGCTACTTGTGGGAAGTCTGGTAGCTCTGAGAAGGTGTAATATATAATTTTAACAATATTAAAGCTTTTTCTTTGTGTTATTATGTCACAATTTAAGTGGGTAGTGCAGAATCATAGGACTTTACCACTTTAATTTACAATATCTCATATTATGTTTTTGCCTATGATTCTGCCACTGGTTGCTGCTTCACATCAAAGCAGCTAATGATATTTCCTCACGAGGTATGAGTGGACCCCGAACATCCAAGTACAGAACAGAAAAATCCTCCACCGCTGGGAATCAAACCCAGGTCACCATGTGTACAATGCCTAGCACGCTAACTCACTCTGCCACAGTGACTACTGATATATATAATTTTTTTAAGTTATCATATTTTTGTGTTAATCAATTCTGTGATATCACAATCACTCAATTTTGCTTAACCAAATCTATGCCGGAACCGGAACTTGAACCACCGACCTCCAAGTTACAAGTCCGCTGCCTTATCGATCCAGCTACTGAGGTCAGGTGATATATATAATTTTAAAAAATGACATTAATAAAATACCAACAATATAACCTACATACCTCTAACGCCCACAGATCCCTGTTCTTAACAGACTTTCCTATGGAGTGAAGCTTGACTTTGCTGGGGTTCTGGGACTCAACAGAGTGAAGAAAGTTTGTGAGTTCAGGAAAGCTTAGATAGTGAGGATTAGCCAGGAATGGTTCAGGATCATTGTTCACTATCACGGGGGTGGTCCTGACTGCCAGACATAGCAGCAGGAAGTACTTGTAGAAAGACATGGCAGAGATTGATGGTTCAGTAGAGATTCACACTGGATCACTGATATAAACAGGGCAGCATAGTCATTCACAAAACACAGGGCTCCTCTAATTACCAGTAAATAATGAAATTGTTACAATTATAAAATCTGTACAAACACTTGTCTTGTTACTGTACTATATTGATTGACATTAAATTTTTATTTAGTAGTGCTATGAGATTCTTTTGGCATCTGTCTAGCTCTACGTACCTCCAATTACTACTTTGGTCTTATTGAAATTAGGTAGGTCGGTATATAATAATTTATTTATTGGACTTTGACCATTATTGTAAAGGTGTATCAGTCCATTTAACGAAATATTGGAACTATTGGAAGCTATCGATTTGACTCCTTTACCTGTCTATTCCCTATTCCCTTAAAATTCCCCATCACCAAATCATTCTATTATTTTATTATTTTCTCATTTTAAATATGTCCCTGAAGCTACCAACGTTGCTGAAAAATATTTCTGAAATTCTACAGGGTACGCAAAAATCTTGTACCTCGTGTTGCTGAAGTTAGCAACGAAAAGGGATTAATGCCACAATTAAGGGAATTTTTACTACGATTTTTTTTCTCTCTCAATGTTGTAATCCCACTTCTGCGTTCTAATGCTAGCGTCGTATCCAGCAATAAGTTATATATATTTCCAATTTTTGGATAGTCTCGATGCTACATTTTTATTTCTAATTCAGCTTTCCCATTGTCCTAGTAACAGTATAGGGTAAAATTAATGCTATAGTTAGACGGCAGGCGGTCAACTGGACAATTTTTCGGCCTAAAATATACCATATATTCCTATAGTAGCATCATGTCCAGCTCGTAGTTATATATTTTTCCAATTTTTCGAGAGCCTCGATGCTATATTTTTATTTCTGATTATGATGTCGCATGGTCTTTGAGACAAGAAAACCTAAAATTCATAGATATAACTTGGTCGGCCGGTGGTCATCTAAACCATTTTTCGGCCTAAAGTATACCATATATTCCTATACTACCCTCATGTCAAGCTCGTAGTTATATATTTTTCCAATTTTTCGAGAGCCTCGATGCTATATTTTTATTTCTGATTATGATGTCGCATAGTCTTTGAGACAAGAAAACGTAAAATTCGTAGATATAACTTGGTCGGCCGGTAGTCATCGGGGCAATTTTTCGGCCTAAGGTATACCATATATTCCTATAATAGCCTCATGTCCAGCTCGAAGTTATATATTTTTCCAATTTTTCGAGAGCCTCGATGCTATATTTTTATTTCTGGTTATAATGTCACATGGTCTTAGAGACACGAAAACGTAAAATTCATAGATATAACTTGGTCGGCCGGTGGTCAGCGGGGCAATTTTTCGGCCTAAAGTATACCATATATTCCTATACTAGCCTCATGTCCAGCTCGTAGTTATATATTTTTCCAATTTTTCGAGAGCCTCGATGCTATACTTTTATTTCTGATTATGATGTTGCATAGTCTTTGAGACAAGAAAATCTATAATTCATAGATATAACTTGGTCGGCCGGTGGTCATCGGGGTAATTTTTCGACCTAAGGTATACCATATATTCCTATACTAGCCTCATGTCCAGCTCGTAGTTATATATTTTTCCAATTTTTCGAGAGCCTCGATGCTATATTTTTATTTCTGATTATAATGTCACATGGTCTTAGAGACACGAAAACGTAAAATTCATAGATATAACTTGGTCGGCCGGTGGTCATCGGGGCAATTTTTCGACCTAAGGTATACCATATATTCCTATACTAGCCTCATGTCCAGCTCGTGGTTATATATTTTTCCAATTTTTCGAGAGCCTCGATGCTATATTTTTATTTCTGATTATAATGTCACATGGTCTTAGAGACACGAAAACGTAAAATTCATAGATATAACTTGGTCGGCCGGTGGTCATCGGGGCAATTTTTCGGCCTAAAGTATACCATATATTCCTATACTAGCCTCATGTCCAGCTCGTAGTTATATATTTTTCCAATTTTTCGAGAGCCTCGATGCTATACTTTTATTTCTGATTGTGATGTTGCATAGTCTTTGAGACAAGAAAATCTATAATTCATAGATATAACTTGGTCGGCCGGTGGTCATCGGGTAATTTTTCGACCTAAGGTATACCATATATTCCTATACTAGCCTCATGTCCAGCTCGTAGTTATAAAATTTTTCCAATTTTTCGAGAGCCTCGATGCTATATTTTTATTTCTGATTATAATGTCACATGGTCTAAGAGACACGAAAACGTAAAATTCATGGATATAACTTGGTCGGCCGGTGGTCATCGGGGCAATTTTTCGACCTAAGGTATACCATATATTCCTATACTAGCCTCATGTCCAGCTCGTGGTTATATATTTTTCCAATTTTTCGAGAGCCTCGATGCTATATTTTTATTTCTGATTATAATGTCACATGGTCTTAAAGACACGAAAACGTAAAATTTATAGATATAACTTGGTCGGCCGGTGGTCATCGGGGCAATTTTTCGGCCCAAGGTATAGCATATATTAGTAAAATAGCCTCATGTCCAGCTCGTAGAGATATATTTTTCCAATTTTTCGAGAGCCTCGATGCTATAATTTTATTTCTGATTATAATGTCACATGGTTTTAGAGACACGAAAACGTAAAATTCATAGATATAACTTGGTCGGCCGGTGGTCATCGGGGCAATTTTTCGGCCCAAGGTATAGCATATATTCCTAAACTAGCCTCATGTCCAGCTCGTAGTTATATATTTTTCCAATTTTTCAAGAGCCTTGATGCTATATTTTTATTTCTGATTATAATGTCACATGGTCTAAGAGACACGAAAACGTAAAATTCATAGATATAACTTGGTCGGCCGGTGGTCATCGGGGCAATTTTTCGGCCTAAAGTATACCATATATTCCTATACTAGCCTCATGTCCAGCTCGTAGTTATATATTTTTCCAATTTTTCGAGAGCCTCGATGCTATACTTTTATTTCTGATTATGATGTTGCATAGTCTTTGAGACAAGAAAATCTATAATTCATAGATATAACTTGGTCGGCCGGTGGTCATCGGGGTAATTTTTCGACCTAAGGTATACCATATATTCCTATACTAGCCTCATGTCCAGCTCGTAGTTATATATTTTTCCAATTTTTCGAGAGCCTCGATGCTATATTTTTATTTCTGATTATAATGTCACATGGTCTTAGAGACACGAAAACGTAAAATTCATAGATATAACTTGGTCGGCCGGTGGTCATCGGGGCAATTTTTCGACCTAAGGTATACCATATATTCCTATACTAGCCTCATGTCCAGCTCGTGGTTATATATTTTTCCAATTTTTCGAGAGCCTCGATGCTATATTTTTATTTCTGATTATAATGTCACATGGTCTTAGAGACACGAAAACGTAAAATTCATAGATATAACTTGGTCGGCCGGTGGTCATCGGGGCAATTTTTCGGCCTAAAGTATACCATATATTCCTATACTAGCCTCATGTCCAGCTCGTAGTTATATATTTTTCCAATTTTTCGAGAGCCTCGATGCTATACTTTTATTTCTGATTATGATGTTGCATAGTTTTAGAGACACGAAAACGTAAAATTCATAGATATAACTTGGTCGGCCGGTGGTCATCGGGGTAATTTTTCGACCTAAGGTATACCATATATTCCTATACTAGCCCCATGTCCAGCTCGTAGTTATATAATTTTTCCAATTTTTCGAGAGCCTCGATGCTATATTTTTATTTCTTATTATAATGTCACATGGTCTTAGAGAGACGAAAACGTAAAATTCACAGATATAACTTGGTCGGCCGGTGGTCATCGGGGCAATTTTTCGACCTAAGGTATACCATATATTCCTATACTAGCCTCATGTCCAGCTCGTGGTTATATATTTTTCCAATTTTTCGAGAGCCTCGATGCTATATTTTTATTTCTTATTATAATGTCACATGGTCTTAGAGAGACGAAAACGTAAAATTCACAGATATAACTTGGTCGGCCGGTGGTCATCGGGGCAATTTTTCGACCTAAGGTATACCATATATTCCTATACTAGCCTCATGTCCAGCTCGTGGTTATATATTTTTCCAATTTTTCGAGAGCCTCGATGCTATATTTTTATTTCTGATTATAATGTCACATGGTCTTAGAGACACGAAAACGTAAAATTTATAGATATAACTTGGTCGGCCGGTGGTCATCGGGGCAATTTTTCGGCCCAAGGTATAGCATATATTAGTAAAATAGCCTCATGTCCAGCTCGTAGAGATATATTTTTCCAATTTTTCGAGAGCCTCGATGCTATAATTTTATTTCTGATTATAATGTCACATGGTTTTAGAGACACGAAAACGTAAAATTCATAGATATAACTTGGTCGGCCGGTGGTCATCGGGGTAATTTTTCGACCTAAGGTATACCATATATTCCTATACTAGCCCCATGTCCAGCTCGTAGTTATATATTTTTCCAATTTTTCGAGAGCCTCGATGCTATATTTTTATTTCTTATTATAATGTCACATGGTCTTAGAGAGACGAAAACGTAAAATTCACAGATATAACTTGGTCGGCCGGTGGTCATCGGGGCAATTTTTTCGACCTAAGGTATACCATATATTCCTATACTAGCCTCATGTCCAGCTCGTGGTTATATATTTTTCCAATTTTTCGAGAGCCTCGATGCTATATTTTTATTTCTGATTATAATGTCACATGGTCTTAGAGACACGAAAACGTAAAATTTATAGATATAACTTGGTCGGCCGGTGGTCATCGGGGCAATTTTTCGGCCCAAGGTATAGCATATATTAGTAAAATAGCCTCATGTCCAGCTCGTAGAGATATATTTTTCCAATTTTTCGAGAGCCTCGATGCTATAATTTTATTTCTGATTATAATGTCACATGGTTTTAGAGACACGAAAACGTAAAATTCATAGATATAACTTGGTCGGCCGGTGGTCATCGGGGTAATTTTTCGACCTAAGGTATACCATATATTCCTATACTAGCCCCATGTCCAGCTCGTAGTTATATATTTTTCCAATTTTTCGAGAGCCTCGATGCTATATTTTTATTTCTTATTATAATGTCACATGGTCTTAGAGAGACGAAAACGTAAAATTCACAGATATAACTTGGTCGGCCGGTGGTCATCGGGGCAATTTTTCGACCTAAGGTATACCATATATTCCTATACTAGCCTCATGTCCAGCTCGTGGTTATATATTTTTCCAATTTTTTCGAGAGCCTCGATGCTATATTTTTATTTCTGATTATAATGTCACATGGTCTTAGAGACACGAAAACGTAAAATTTATAGATATAACTTGGTCGGCCGGTGGTCATCGGGGCAATTTTTCGGCCCAAGGTATAGAATATATTAGTAAAATAGCCTCATGTCCAGCTCGTAGAGATATATTTTTCCAATTTTCCGAGAGCCTCGATGCTATAATTTTATTTCTGATTATAATGTCACATGGTTTTAGAGACACCAAAACGTAAAATTCATAGATATAACTTGGTCGGCCGGTGGTCATCGGGGCAATTTTTCGGCCCAAGGTATAGCATATATTCCTAAACTAGCCTCATGTCCAGCTCGTAGTTATATATTTTTCCAATTTTTCAAGAGCCTCGATGCTATATTTTTTATTTCTGATTATAATGTCACATGGTCTAAGAGACACGAAAACGTAAAATTCATAGATATAACTTGGTCGGCCGGTGGTCATCGGGGCAATTTTTCGCCTAAAGTATACCATATATTCCTATAATAGCCTCATGTCCAGCTCGTGGTTATATATTTTTCCAATTTTTCGAGAGCCTCGATGCTATATTTTTATTTCTGATTATGATGTCGCATAGTCTTTGAGACAAGAAAACGTAAAATTCGTAGATATAACTTGGTCGGGCCGGTGGTCATCGGGGCAATTTTTCGGCCTAAGGTATATCATATATTCCTATAATAGCCTCATGTCCAGCTCGAAGTTATATATTTTTCCAATTTTTCGAGAGCCTCGATGCTATTATTTTATTTCTGATTATGATGTTGCATAGTCTTTGAAACAAGAAAACGTAAAATTCATAGATATAACTTGGTCGGCCGGTGGTCATCGGCGTAATTTTTCGACCTAAGGTATACCATATATTCCTATACTAGCCTCATGTCCAGCTCGTAGTTATATATTTTTCCAATTTTTCGAGAGCCACGATGCTATATTTTTATTTCTGATTATGATGTTGCATAGTCTTTGAGACAAGAAAACGTAAAATTCATAGATATAACTTGGTCGGCCGGTGGTCATCGGGGTAATTTTTCGACCTAAGGTATACCATATATTCCTATACTAGCCCCATGTCCAGCTCGTAGTTATATATTTTTCCAATTTTTCGAGAGCCTCGATGCTATACTTTTATTTCTGATTATGATGTTGCATAGTCTTTGAGACAAGAAAATCTATAATTCATAGATATAACTTGGTCGGCCGGTGGTCATCGGGTAATTTTTCGACCTAAGGTATACCATATATTCCTATACTAGCCTCATGTCCAGCTCGTAGTTATATATTTTTCCAATTTTTCGAGAGCCTCGATGCTATATTTTTATTTCTGATTATAATGTCACATGGTCTTAGAGACACGAAAACGTAAAATTCATAGATATAACTTGGTCGGCCGGTGGTCATCGGGGCAATTTTTCGACCTAAGGTATACCATATATTCCTATACTAGCCTCATGTCCAGCTCGTGGTTATATATTTTTCCAATTTTTCGAGAGCCTCGATGCTATATTTTTATTTCTGATTATAATGTCACATGGTCTTAGAGACACGAAAACGTAAAATTCATAGATATAACTTGGTCGGCCGGTGGTCATCGGGGCAATTTTTCGGCCTAAAGTATACCATATATTCCTATACTAGCCTCATGTCCAGCTCGTAGTTATATATTTTTCCAATTTTTCGAGAGCCTCGATGCTATACTTTTATTTCTGATTATGATGTTGCATAGTCTTTGAGACAAGAAAATCTATAATTCATAGATATAACTTGGTCGGCCGGTGGTCATCGGGGTAATTTTTCGACCTAAGGTATACCATATATTCCTATACTAGCCTCATGTCCAGCTCGTAGTTATATATTTTTCCAATTTTTCGAGAGCCTCGATGCTATATTTTATTTCTGATTATAATGTCACATGGTCTTAGAGACACGAAAACGTAAAATTCACAGATATAACTTGGTCGGCCGGTGGTCATCGGGGCAATTTTTCGACCTAAGGTATACCATATATTCCTATACTAGCCTCATGTCCAGCTCGTGGTTATATATTTTTCCAATTTTTCGAGAGCCTCGATGCTATATTTTTATTTCTGATTATAATGTCACATGGTCTTAGAGACACGAAAACGTAAAATTTATAGATATAACTTGGTCGGCCGGTGGTCATCGGGGCAATTTTTCGGCCCAAGGTATAGCATATATTAGTAAAATAGCCTCATGTCCAGCTCGTGGTTATATATTTTTCCAATTTTTCGAGAGCCTCGATGCTATATTTTTTATTTCTGATTATAATGTCACATGGTCTTAGAGACACGAAAACGTAAAATTTATAGATATAACTTGGTCGGCCGGTGTCATCGGGGCAATTTTTCGGCCCAAGGTATAGCATATATTAGTAAAATAGCCTCATGTCCAGCTCGTAGTTATATATTTTTCCAATTTTTCGAGAGCCTCGATGCTATATTTTCATTTCTGATTATGATGTCTCATGGACTTAGAGACAAGAAAACGTAAAATTAAAAGACATTTCTTGGTCGGCCGCTGGTCATCTAGGCAATTTTTTGGCTTAAAGTATACCATACATTTAAACTTTTTCTGCGCGTATGGCTGTACCAACCGATATAATAAGAATTCTGAAAAAATCACTTCCACAAGTAAGTAGTCTCAACATTCTAGTATATTTTTTATTCCCAAGGAAACACAATAAATTGAACTTAATTTGCCTTTCAATGTATTATAATCATAGTTTGGGGTATCAAATAGTCATAAAACGATTTATAAGCATAATAATATCCAGAAGCTATCTTGTTAGAGGATTTTAAGCACCCTCTGGAGTGGTATGAAACTCTTTTTCCATTGTGAAGGTCTCAATTAGTATAATAATAGAGTAAATCCTTCGTAAAAATATCGTGGACTGATAACGATAGCTGATAGTGATAAAAATAAAACGTGAAAATCAGTTTCAATTGCTATTATTTAAATTTTCCGCGAAAAAAATATCCGAAAAGAGGCTTAAACATTTGGCAATATTTCGACAGTGAAAATATTAAACGAAAAAAAAAAAGAATAGGTACTGTAAAAGACGTAGAAAAGACCACTTAACCGAATTTTTTTCGAGAAGTTTTCATAAAATTGTATGGTTTGATCAGTAATCAAAGAAGAAAATCGCTGAAATTACATTGCAAGCTTAGGGAATTGTGTTTTTTTGCCCTTACAGGTTTACGGCAACGCTGTAAACACAACTGAAGCCCGGCTTCAGATTTATTTACACAGGGAACATAGGGAGTTGTTTATCTATTTTTTAAATCTATGGAAAAAAACATCCCAGGGCAGTAGTGTATTTATGCCTCGAATTGAGCGCCATTTCTGTTAAAATTCAGCCATATTTTAATTTTTCATCATGATTCAGAACTACATTTTGGGCTATATTTTTTACTATTGATACGAAAGATTGCAATTTGAAGATTTATCGAAATAAAGGAAAGGGAAAAATAGACTTTAAAAAAAAAAATTGAACTTATGATTCAATATCTCTTTCTCTCTCTCTCTCTCTCTCTCTGGTTTTTCAATATTTTTCGATGCAACCAACTGCATTTGAAGGAAAATATGCTTGACTATCCTTGCACGGAGTCAAAATTTACTACTGGCTATCGTTTTTTTAAAAACGTGCATCGATTCAAGTGACCTCTAGACCTGTGAAGAACAGGGATTTGGCCATACCTATTTAACGAAGCAAAATGCCTCACTGCAACTACCAACTGCCTATCATTTCTTTAAAAACGTGCATAGATCCAAGTGGTCTATAGACTTGTGTGAAAAACAGGATTTGAACTTATTATAGAACTACAGTTCTATAGTAAGAAGTAAACTGGAATACGCCTCAGCTATCTGGAATCCCCAAAATATTAAAAACATAAAACTAATAGAAAACGTACAATCCAAATTTGTTAGGTACCTATTTAGAAAATTTCATGGGTTCTACCCAACCTTCCCTAACAATATCTCTGCTTCACTCATTTGCGAGCAGCTCCAACTTCATTTCCTAAAAAACCGACGAGATATAAATGCCCTTGTATACGACCTGTGTAATGGGTTAGTGCACTGTCCAAAAGCTAGAGAAGGCATAGCCTATAATGTCCCACAAATACATCTAAGATCAACAAGCAGAGAAAAAATCTTTTCCACCTAAATCCTTTAGATAAAACTGTTTACTCTCACTCAACGGTCCCACGCATTCTTAGCCTATACAACACATTTGCACAAGAACTAGATATAGGGATAAATAGACTGGCATATATTAATTAATTGATCATTAATGTTATTGATTTTTATAATTTTTATATTATTTTTTTAAACATAGATATATATTTATATTTTTCCCCCTTTGTAAATTTTCATGTAATTGCATCATAAATGATGCGTTTGAAAATATTTAAGAAGAAAAAAAATAATCTTTAACGAAGCAAAATTCCCCACTGTCACTTTATTTTATATGATAGTCCACGGTGGGCTATCATATTAAATTTTATATGATGGTCCACGTTTAAGGGAATTAACATACCCTTAAAATACATGAATCTGTACGCGGTAAATCCTGTATAATCCATTCTAAAAACATCTCCGATGCATAAGCCAGTGTACCGAATTTGAAGTATCTAGTATCTAGTACTTTACACTTAAAATAGGGTTCATTTTTTTTTTTTTTTTTTTTACATAAATCCATCCATTATCTATCTTAGGTCTGTGTAACTTAGCATTAGAGACATGTGAGCTGTGTGTTTTAAATTTCTGAAACTATCAGTTCCCAAACTATTCATTTTTATGTAATCCATCCATATTCTATCTTAGCTTGACGTTAACTAACATAAGCGACATGGGAAACAATTTTATAACCATCTCTAATACTTCACTTGTTTACCAAATTTCAAGTATCTCGCTCTTACCGTTTGATTGATATAGTTTTTTATTACATGAACTATTCTTACCCAGATCTACAGTGCTTAACATTACTAGTTGCATTTGACCAGAACCATATCCATCATGAATATCAAGTAACTAAGATGTGTGCATGAGACTAGCTTAAGAATATCTTAATATACAGGGTGTCCCGTATACAGATGCAAATATTTTGAGGGTAGGTTCAGCCCACCGTGGACTATCATTTAGGCGAAACTTGCAGTGGGGCATTTTGCTTCGTTAAGGAGTTATGGCCAAATCCCTGTTTTTCCCACAGGTCTAGAGGTCACTTGGATCGATGCACTTTTCCACAGAAATGATAGCCAGTAGGTGAGTTTTGACTTAGTGTATGGATAGTCATGCATATTTCCCTTTATATACCGTTTGTTGCATCGAAAAATATTACAAAATTAGAGAGATATTTAATCATAAGTTGAATATTTTTTCAAAAATTCAATATTTCCTTTTTTCCCTAACGTGAATTTAGAATACTTCTACAGTTGCAATTCAGCGTATCACTATTTAAAAAAATACCCTATTATGTTTTGTTTTAGAATAGTGAAAGCTCATTTATATTAGTTTAAAGATCATGGAACGCAAGACACACAAAGCTCAAAAAACACTTCTGAATCATGACGGAATATTCAAATTTGGCTGAATTTTAATAGAATTGGCGCGTAATTTGAGGTATAAATACACTGCCCCGGGATGTTTAACAGAAGGAAATTGATCATTCACAATGGTCGGTCGGTGTGAACTCTTATGTGAATGGGGTTACGGGTCACAGGGTCCTCGTGAAGAAAAATGAGAGATGCTGTAATGAAAGCAGCAACCAGTGGTGTAATTATGGACTAAGAATACAAAAGGAGAAAGACTGCGCTAACAACAAAAGTTGTGATGTACCTACGTATTTTTATTTTATTTTTAGAAGTAAAATTGAAAATATCCTTTTTGTGTTTATCACATCAAAAACATAACAAAAAGTGCCAAAAATTAACCTTGGGTAAAACTCGAACATCCAACCTTCAGTTTACAATTATTATTATTTAATACTTTATTGGTAAACTATATGACAATACATTCTGCAACACAGGACATGAAATGAAAAGAACGCAAAAAATATGTAGCGAACCAAGAGGCAGGTTTAAAGCTTGGGGCTTTTTCTTCCACCGAACAAATCGATCACTTTGATAATTTAACTATTTGATTTGATATATAAAATTGGTTAGTAGAACTATTAGTTCTCAGAAAATTTTCATTTATAACTTGCAGTTGACACAAAAATGGTCACACAGATCGCTTCAGACATCGAGTGTTCTTTAAAATGCAATAGCGCCCAGATTCGAAATTTGAACGATGTGTTTCTCTCCTTCTAGTACCGTTTAAAAGGTCGTATCTCATCCGTTCCTTCACGCGTCTGGAAGAACTTGGAATAACAAATAAAAAAAGAAATAATACAGCAGAAATTATTGACAAAAATTTCAAAAAAAGTGGAATAACAATTGAAAACATAGCAAACAATTTCAACCATTGTTTTAAAGATGAAATTATAAACCTCAAAAGCAACAAAGAAAAGTTGATGAAAAAAATAGATGTAGGTACCGAAATAAATGAAAATCGTGAGCCTCTTGAAATTAAAGAAATGACTTTTTTTGATTTATCAAGAATAATTAAAGATATAAATGAAAATAAAGCCGGTGGAAATGATCAAATAAGACCAAAGGATATTAAAAATAATTTTACGTGTTTACAAGAAGTATTATTAACACTAATGAACAGAATTATTTCAGAAGGAAAGATACCTGCAGGAATGAAAATATCCAGAATTTCACCAAAATATAAAAAGATAAGAAAGATAAATATTCTAACTATCGACCAATAGCAATTTTACCTTGTTTAGAAAAGATCCTAGAAAAATACATAAACCAACAATTAAATGAATATCTAGAAATTAATAAAATAATCAATGACAATCAATTTGGATTTAGAAAAAACAGAAATACAACACTTGCTCTTAATAAATATTCTGAAGATATTAATAATGCATTAAATGATAAAAAATACTGCTTAACACTAGGATTAGATTTGAAGAGAGCATATGAAACAATTGATTATGGTGAAATGATAAAAACATTGGAAGAAATTGGCTTAGAAAGAAAAACAAAAAATATATTTGAAAATTATTTCAAGGATAGAAAACAAAAAGTTAAAATAGGGAATGTTGAAAGTCAAGAAACACTTATTACATGTGGATTAATAAACGGAGCAATTCTATCCCCAACATTTTTCAATATTTATGTAAATAATATCCATAAAATTGGTATAAAATCAAAAATAATCCAATATGCTGATGATACCTTACTTTACTATACACACGATAATATAGATGAATTATACAAAATAATTCAAAATGATCTAAATAAAATTATCATATGGCTACATCAAAAAGAAATATTTTTAAATAAAAACAAAACAATATCAATGTTAGCAATCAATCCCATGATCAGAAGATTCAGACTACTCCCAAGAATTAATCTTATAATGCATGAAAATAAATGCATTGATTCAAATTTCAATAACTGTTCATGTATGAAAATTAAGAACGAAAAATCAATAAAATATCTTGGAATTCATTTTGATGCAGATATGAAGTCGAAATCCCAAACAAATTACATTAAAAACAAATTAAATATGATATCCTATAAAATACATTTCATTAAAAAAATAATACCGTTAAATATAAAATGTATGATATACAAAGCAGTATGTGAACAAGTTCTAAGATATGGTATTGGTACTTATGGTTTTACCACAGAAGAAAATTGGAAACCTGTAAAATCAGCACATAAGAAAATACTAAAAGCAACACTTTATCCATACACTAACAAAACACAACGAAATGAAAAAATGAAAAATTACAGCATACTAAATATTCAAAACCTACACAAATATACATTACTGACACAACATTATTATGAAGATCAATACAGAGAAATACATGAAACAGCATACAATACACGACACACAATTTACAAGACACCAAGCATTAAAAACAATTACGGAAAATCAACCATAGCATATCAAGTAACAACAATTTTAAACAATTTACCAAACGAGATGAAACAAATAGAAGATGAGAACAAAATGAAAAGAGAAATAAAAAAGTTTTTATTGAACAACAAAGAAATTTAAGATCAATATGAAAATCAAAAAGTAAACAAGAAAATGAAAATCGAAGCTCCCGAAAAGTACAAATGTACTTAGCGGAACTTTTAACAATGCTGATTATTGAAAAAACGAATAAATTTATTATTATTATTATTATTATTATTATTATTATTATTATTATTATTATTATTATTATTGAAACAAAATAGCAGAGGGTATTTTTTTAACTAGTGATACGCAGAATTGCAACTGTAGAAGTATTCTAAATTCACGAAAGGGAAAAAGGGAAAAATCAAAATTTTGAAAAAATATTGAACTTATGATTAAAAATCTCCCTGATTTTTTAATATTTTTCAATGCAACCAACGGTATTTAAAGGGAAATATGCATGACTATCCATACACGAAGTCAAAACTCACCTACTGGCTATCATTTCTTTGGAAAAGTGCATCGATCCAAGTGACCTCTAGACCTGTGGGAAAAACAGGGATTTGGCCATAACTCCTTAACGAAGCAAAATGCCCCACTGCAAGTTTCGCTTATATGATAGTCCAAGGTGGGCTGAACCTACCCTCAAAATATTTGCATCTGTATACGGGACACCCTGTATAAATGTCAAAGTCACTGACTGACCACTGACTGATCATCGCTCTACAGCCCAAACCGTAATACCTAGGAAGCTGAAATTTGGTAGGTAGCTTTGTCTTATAGTCTAGATGTGCAATAAGACGGGATTTTTCGAAATTCCCATTACAACACCTGCCACTGGCGAAAAAGGATTTTTTGCTTTCACGGCCATGCCTCGGCCCGCAATGCGGGCGAAAGCCCGCTTGTATGGTATAATTTAGGCCGAAAAATTGCCCTGGAGACCGCCTGCCGACCAAGTTATTTCTTCGAATTTTAGGTTTTCTTGTCTCAAAGACCATGCGACATCATAATCAGAAATAAAAATATAGCATCGAGGCTCTCGAAAAATTGGAAAAATATATAACTACGAGCTGGACATGAGGCTAGTATAGAAATATATGGTATACCTTACGTCGAAAAATTACCCCGATGACCACCGGCCGACCAAGTTATATCTATGAATTTTAGGTTTTCTTGTCTCTTAGACTATTCGACATCATAATCAGAAATAAAAATGTAGCATCAAGGCTCTCAAAAAATTGGAAAAATATATAACTACGAGCTGGACAGGAGGCTAGTATAGGAACTTATGGTATACTTTAGGCCGAAATATTGCCTAGATGACCACCGGCCGACCAAGTTATATCTATAAATTTTACGTTTTCGTGTCTCTAAGACCATATGACATCATAATCAGAAATAAAAATATAGCATCGAGGCTCCCGAAAAATTGGAAAAATATTTAACTACGAGCTGGACATGAGGCTAGTATAGGAATATATGGTATACTTTAGGCCGAAAAATTGCCCCGATGACCACCGGCCGACCAAGTTATATCTATGAATTTTACGTTTTCGTGTCTCTAAGACCATGTGACATTATAATCAGAAATAAAAATATAGCATCGAGGCTCTCGAAAAATTGGAAAAATATATAACTACGAGCTGGACATGAGGCTAGTATAGGAATATATGGTATACTTTAGGCCGAAAAATTGCCCCGACGACCACCGGCCGACCAAGTTATATCTATGAATTTTACGTTTTCGTGTCTCTAAGACCATGTGACATTATAATCAGAAATAAAAATATAGCATCGAGGCTCTCGAAAAATTGGAAAAATATATAACTACGAGCTGGACATGAGGCTAGTATAGGAATATATGGTATACCTTAGGTCGAAAAATTACCCCGATGACCACCGGCCGACCAAGTTATATCTATAAATTTTACGTTTTTGTGTCTCTAAGACCATGTGACATTATAAATAGAAATAAAAATATAGCATCGAGGCTCTCGAAAAATTGGAAAAATATATAACTACGAGCTGGACATGAGGCTAGTATAGGAATATATGGTATACCTTAGGTCGAAAAATTACCCCGATGACCACCGGCCGACCAAGTTATATCTATAAATTTTAGATTTTTTTGTCTCTAAGACCATGTGACATTATAATTAGAAATAAAAGTATAGCATCGAGGCTCTCCAAAAATTGGAAAAATATATAACTACGAGCTGGACATGAGGCTAGTATAGGAATATATGGTATACTTTAGGCCGAAAAATTGCCCCGATGACCACCGGCCGACCAAGTTATATCTATGAATTGTACGTTTTCGTGTTTCTAAGACCATGTGACATTATAATCAGAAATAAAATTATAGCATCGAGGCTCTAAAAAAATTGGAAAAATATATAACTACGAGCTGGACATGAGGCTAGTATAGGAATATATGGTATACTTTAGGCCGAAAAATTGCCCCGATGACCACCGGCCGACCAAGTTATATCTATCAATTTTACGTTTTCTTGTCCTCAAGACCATGCGACATCATAATCAGAAATAAAAATGTAGCATCAAGGCTCTCAAAAAATTGGAAAAATATATAACTACGAGCTGGACATGAGACTAGTATAGGAATATATGGTATACTTTAGGCCGAAAAATTGCCCCGATGACCACCGGCCGACCAAGTTATATCTATCATTTTTACGTTTTCTTGTCCTCAAGACCATGCGAAATCATAATCAGAAATAAAAATGTAGCATCAAGGCTCTCAAAAAATTGGAAAAATATATAACTACGAGCTGGACATGAGACTAGTATAGAAATATATGGTATACTTTAGGCCGAAAAATTGCCCCGATGACCACCGGCCGACCAAGTTATATCTATCAATTTTACGTTTTCTTGTCTCTAAGACCATGTGACATTATAATCAGAAATAAAAATATAGCATCGAGGCTCTCGAAAAATTGGAAAAATATTTAACTACGAGCTGGACATGAGGCTAGTATAGGAATATATGGTATACTTTAGGCCGAAAAATTGCCCCGATGACCACCGGCCGACCAAGTTATATCTATCATTTTTACGTTTTCTTATCCTCAAGACCATGCGACATCATAATCAGAAATAAAAATGTAGCATCAAGGCTCTCAAAAAATTGGAAAAATATATAACTACGAGCTGGACATGAGACTAGTATAGGAATATATGGTATACTTTAGGCCGAAAAATTGCCCCGATGACCACCGGCCGACCAAGTTATATCTATGAATTTTACGTTTTCTTGTCTCTAAGACCATGTGACATCATAATCAGAAATAAAAATATAGCATCAAGGCTCTCGAAAAATTGGAAAAATATTTAACTACGAGCTGGACATGAGGCTAGTATAGGAATATATGGTATACTTTAGGCCGATAAATTGCCCCGATGACCAACGGCCGACCAAGTTATAGCTATGAATTTTACGTTTTCGTGTCTCTAAGACCATGTGACATCATAATCAGAAATAAAAATATAGCATCGAGGCTCTCGAAAAATTGGAAAAATATTTAACTACGAGCTGGACATGAGGCTAGTATAGGAATATATGGTATACTTTAGGCCGAAAAATTGCCCCGATGACCACCAGCCGACCAAGTTATATCTATGAATTGTACGTTTTCGTGTTTCTAAGACCATGTGACATTATAATCAGAAATAAAAATATAGCATCTAGGCTCTCGAAAAATTGGAAAAATATTTAACTACGAGCTGGACATGAGGCTAGTATAGGAATATATGGTATACTTTAGGCCGAAAAGTTGCCCTGATGACCACCAACCGACCAAGTTATATCTATCAATTTTACGTTTTCTTGTCCCTTAGACCATGTGACATCATAATCAGAAATAAAAATATAGCATCGAGGCTCTCGAAAAATTGGAAAAATATTTAACTACGAGCTGGACATGAGGCTAGTATAGGAATATATGGTATACTTTAGGCCGAAAAATTGCCCCGATGACCACCGACCGACCAAGTTATATCTATCATTTTTACGTTTTCGTGTCTCTAAGACCATGTGACATTATAATCAGAAATAAAAATATAGCATCGAGGCTCTCGAAAAATTGGAAAAAATATATAACTACGAGCTGGACATGAGGCTAGTATAGGAATATATGGTATACCTTGGGTCGAAAAATTACCCCGATGACCACCGGCCGACCAAGTTATAGCTATGAATTGTACGTTTTCGTGTTACTAAGACCATGTGACATCATAATCAGAAATAAAAATATAGCATCGAGGCTCTCGAAAAATTGGAAAAATATTTAACTACGAGCTGGACATGAGGCTAGTATAGGAATATATGGTATACTTTAGGCCGAAAAATTGCCCCGATGACCACCGGCAGACCAAGTTATATCTATCATTTTTACGTTTTCTTGTCTCTAAGACCATGTGACATCATAATCAGAAATAAAAATATAGCATCGAGGCTCTCGGAAAATTTGAAAAATATTTAACTACGAGCTGGACATGAGGCTAGTATAGGAATATATGGTATACTTTAGGCCGAAAAGTTGCCCTGATGACCACCGGCCGACCAAGTTATATCTATCAATTTTACGTTTTCTTGTCCCTTAGACCATGTGACATCATAATCAGAAATAAAAATATAGCATCAAGGCTCTCGAAAAATTGGAAAAATATTTAACTACGAGCTGGACATGAGGCTAGTATAGGAATATATGGTATACTTTAGGCCGATAAATTGCCCCGATGACCAACGGCCGACCAAGTTATAGCTATGAATTTTACGTTTTTTTTTTTTTTTTTTTTTTTTTTTTTTTTTTTTTTTTTTTTAGAACATAACATTGTTTACAAAAATTACAATTGAAAACAACAATACTAATGTTCACTATTATACTTATAAATAGTTTTACAAGTTATCAAAATATAAAGGGTACCTATCTAATGCATATATTCTACCATATGAGTGACAAATATCTCTAATTTTCTTGTTGTATGTAGTCTAAGCATTTCATCTTAAACATTTCTTTTGGCAGTGAGAATTCACTGATGTCAATGTGAAGATAATTACACAGTGTCATTGCCTTAATGAGGGGAGATTCATGCAATTTTGTAAACCTTGGGTGAGGCACTGTGAATGGCTCAATAGTCCTATTTCTAAGCAAAGGGTTGGGCGTTTTCTTTTCTATTATCTCTTGTAAATTAGAGCATTGAATATGATTGTTTAGTAGTTTATATACCAACATGATTGAATCTAGTGTACGTCTTGTTTCAAGGGAGCTTAAATTAATCATTTCAAGAAGTGTTTTATAAGAGATAGCTTCAGGATATTTGGGATAAAACCCATTTTCTTTTTTAAATAGATATCTTATAAAAGTTGACTGGATTTTTTCAATTGATTTTGATGCTTCTTTTGAGCTAGGGTCCCAGACTACAGAACCATATTCCACTGTAGATCTCACCAAAGATAGAAATAGAGTCCTAAGTACATCAATATCCTCAACATACTTCCCAAATCTGATTATAAGGCCAAGCTTTTTAAATGCACGTTTTATCATATCGGTTCGATGTTTTTTGAATATAAAATCCTCATCTATAATGAATCCCAAATCTTTGTGATAACTAACTTTTTCAATATCTATGTCTCCCATTTTGTAGGTGAAGTCTAAATTATTAGATTTATTACGGCTTATGGTGAGTTGTTTTGATTTTAAAGGATGGAAACTTAGCCCTATGAGGTGAAGTTTTTCTTTGATTAAATTGAGATCCTGCTGTAGTTGATAGCAATCACTGATGCATGTAATTTTTCTAAAAATCTTTAAATCATCGGCATATAATAGTATTTTCGAATCCGCACTGATATCTTTACAGACGTCATCATAGGTCAGAATAAATAGTAAACTACTCAATTTTGAACCTTGAGCAATTCCTGAAGTAGGGGTGAAAGTTTTGGATGCTTCGTCAATGTACTTTACTTGTAAGTTTCTATTTAATAGGTATGAGAGAAAGAATTTTGTAGAAGGTAAACCTACACTTCTTAATTTGTTTACTATTGCCTCATGAGAAATTTGATCGAATCCTTTCATGACATCGGTTAGAAGAACGTCGGTCTGATAGCCCTGCTGTAAGGCTGTACATACATAATGTGAGAATTCAGTAATGTTGGAGGTGGTCGAGCGTCCTTCCACGAAGCCATGCTGGATACGATCAATAGTAGAGAACACTTGGCCCGATATGGAATTATATAAAAGTGCATCAAAAAGCTTCGCAAAAGCATTTAAATTAGCCACAGGTCTGTGGTCTTCAACACACCCCGACTCAGTCTTAGGCACGGGAGTTATTATTGTGTCTTTTAATCTATCGGGAAATATGTTTGTTTTTAAACTTAGGTTAAATAAGCAGGTCAGTGGTTTAGCGAGTGACGAAGCGCAATCACGGATTATTTTTGGAGGTATTCCATCTCTACCAGCTGGTTTACTTTTATCTAACTTTAAAGCCTCATCCAAAACCTGCTGTTCTGTGAATACGGGTATTTCTAAACTAGCAGAGTTGTCATTATCAAAGGTGTCTTGGATATTAAGAGAGCTGGGTTTAAATGAGCACAAGAAATGGTCAGCAAAAGCATCTGCTATTTCTTTTTGAGACTTCAATTGCAGCCCTTTATACGACATATTTGTATTTTTACCCTTTGACCTTTCTTGTTTGACATATTTCCAGAAGTGTTTACTATTCGATTTAAATTTAGATGCTAGGCTGTTAATATAGGATTTGTGATCTGATTTTATCAACTGTCTAATTGACTTTCTCAGTTTTTTTAACTCTTCTATTTCTTCTGGTCTTTTATTTTTTGTTTTACGAAGTTTTTCTTTTGCTTTGAAAGTACGTCTCGTACTTGCGCTCCACCACTCTGGAAAAGCCTGACTCCGCTGACCTGCTTTACACAAAGGAACAGTGCGGATAAAAACTTCATTTAATTTACAATAAATATGGTCCAGCAATAGATTAGGAGATCTATATGTACAAAGTTCACTACCCCATTCAATATTTTGTAGCTCATTATTCAAAATTTCAGTATCGACTTTGTGAAATGCTAAATATTTTTCTGATTTACCAGTAGATTTTCTTAATTGTTTTATTTTATTTTTATAGCGAAGATTTAATTCTATTGCTGGATGGTGACCATCTTCTTTTACTAATCCTTCTGTCTTAAAAACGTCAAAATCCATTTGCTTGTTTTTGGTTGAAAATATTTCACTCATGTTCGTCAAACATAGATCTAGGATTCTGTTGTTTTTGTTTCTTACATTGTTAATTGATTCAAGTAACTGTATACTTGCAAATTCTTTTAAAAGTAAAACTGGACGGGTAGAAATCGCTTTAGTTTCTTCAGAGAAATCAGGCAGATTAAAATCTCCAATAATAAGCATGCTATCATTTACCAAGTTTCGCTCTAATATTGACTCTGTAAAGTATCTAATAGCTTCTTCTTTCTTAGACCCTTGATGTGGCGGTATATATATTAAGCAAATATAGATGAGCTCTCCTGTTAATTTGTATCTAAACCACATGAGCTCAAGAAGGTCATTACAGACGTCCCAATGTGCAACGCGCGATAAGGACATTTCCTGTTTCGCGGCCACAATTAATCCACCACCCCTATGTTTGCCTGTTTTCTTTGGGTCTCTATCCTGTCGGAAAACTGTATATCGAGAGTCAAAGATTTCGTTAGTTCCAACATCTGAACTTAACCAGGACTCGGTTATGGTTACTATATCATAGTCCTCTGATAAAAGATTCAAGTAAAATTCTTTGATTTTAGTTTTTAAACCTCGAGTATTTTGATAAAATATTCTACATAATTTTTGAGGTAGGGTGGTGGGATTTTTATTATTTAAAACATGACTCCTATCAATCTTCGGGAGACATGATTGTATACTAGTCAATTTGTTTATGTTTATGTTTGACATCTGACTATCTAGTACTGACCTTGAAGACAATGATAGAGGCTCAGTATGTTCTATGATAATATTACTACTACTACTACTACTACTACTACTACTACTAATACTACTTAAACTATTTACAATGTCAAGATTATTACTAGTCTTGTTTATTAAACAAGGGTTGTCATTATCCGCCGAAAATTTCGGCTTGCGTTGTCATAGTTCATACATGTTTGTGTTACGTAGTATGATGAATTTTCGTTAATATTGTTAATATTAACACGTTTATTAATGAGTGTATCTCTGTAGCTGCGTTGTGTTGGTTTGAGTGCATTACAGTTACAGTTACCCCTAGAGTCATAGGGGGACTGTCTGATAGTATGTTGTGCCTGTACATGTTGTTTGCGCAATGAAGGAAAATGTTCTAGTGATTGTGAGAATAACTGTGAGTGTGCTGGTGTATAAGTGTTTGGGGGAGGGTATGGGTGTGACGGTTTATAAGTGTTTGGGGGAGGGTATGGGTGTGACGGTTTATAAGTGTTTGGGGGAGGGTATGGGTGTGACGATGTAAGAAATGAGTGCGGGTATGTGTTTCGTGAGGGTATGTACTGTTTATTACCTTGTGATATTGTTTTTGAGTGTGATGGTGTAAAAGCTGAGTGCGGATATGCGTTTGATGTGTTGCGTGAAGGTATGTACTGTTTGGGAATTTCACGATTCGGCCCAAATTACCTGAGGAGACCTTTTCCATAGCATGATTCGTCCCAAAACACACTATCAAGTTTTGATCCCACACAAAAAGTCCCACTTTCATTCTAACAAAAAGTCCCACTTTCATTCCACCAAAAAATCCCTATAAAATAGTATGGAAACGTTGCCCTGAAAGAACTGAGAACAATGGCGATGTTCACGATGTTATTGTTTTGAACTAGTAACAGTCATCTTTGTTATCAGTGTTTATTTGAGTGTTTGACAGTAGGGTTAGGTAATATACATAGAAGGCCATGCCTCAAGAATATAGTAGGGTTAGGTAAAATACATAGAAGGCCATGCCTCAAGAATATAGTATTGTTAGGTAAAATACATAGAAGGCCATGCCTCAAGAATATAGTAGGGTTAGGTAAAATACATAGAAGGCCATGCCTCAAGAATATAGTAGGGTTAGGGATAATACATAGAAGGCAATGCCTTAGGTTTATAGTAGGGTTAGGTAAAATACATAGAAGGCCATGCCTCAAGAATATAGTAGGGTTAGGTAAAATACATAGTAGGCCATGCCTAATACATAGAAGGTAATTCCGTAATTTAATGTTGAATAATAAAAAATCCCTCAATATGTACGGTACTTAGAATGTTGGACTGGGCCGAATCGTTCGGTGACCTTTTTTACCTGAAATCGAAAACCTTTTTCATAAACCTTTTTGGGCCGAATCGTAATGCGCCCTACTGTTTATGGGGTGACATAGTTTTTGTTTGACGGGAATTTTCAAAACTTACATGAGGCTTCCTTAGGTGCAAGTTCTGGATATGCCTACTTATTTTAATGGTTAAAATAAACTTGCCCGTTTTATTTAGATGTAACATATCTCTTGACATGTGTCTTCCCTGTATGAAGGTATGTGGATCAAGATAACTCATACCTGTTATGTTTTGAATATGTTCTTTCATCTTAATATTAAATTTGAACACCTGGTTGTTTGCATCTTTGTTGTCATAGCGGGGAGGTACTAATACAAAAACAATCTTGTGGCCTGGACATTTCTCTTGAAGTTTTTGAATGGACACTTCAATGTTCTTCCATGGAGTGGTGAACACGTCGTGCATCCCTGCTACCACACAAACTGTTGATCCTGGTTTGAGCTTCTCAGGTTGAATGGCGTTGACAATGAAGTTTAAATTCTTTCCTGGGATGTAAACAGTGCTAAAGGTGTGGTCCTTCGGTGGATTGAAAGTCGCGGACTTGAATGCCAAGTTTTTGACATGCTCATCTCCAATTATGAAAACCTGTTTGCGTCTCTCCGATGAATCCCTCTGCTTGGCTGATTGTGTTGGTGTGCCCTGCGTTTGCTGTTGATCTGCTCTATGCAAAGGCTTCTTAGATTGAGATTGATCCTGTTGATTTGAATTATTTATATTTCCAGTAGTTTTTTGATCCATTTGTTGGTGTACTTGTACAGCTATGTTTGTAGTCTTGAGAGCGTTATTTTTACTGGATGTTATAGATTTGACAGGACTACGTAGAGATAGAGACGATGAGATATATGGGGTGGTCATGTTCGTATTAGTAACATTTTTAACCTGTTTTTTCTCTCGCGTAGTTTTTGCGATCTCGCTGAGAATACTTTCCTCTTCCTCTTCTTCTTCTCGTGTCATAATATTTCCAGGAATATAAGCACTATTCCGTCCTTCTTGAGAATTTCTCATTTCTTCGATTTTTTTCTCAAGAGATTTGATTTTGGCTTTCAGCTCCTGTTGTTTTTCATCATTTTGTCGCATCTGTTCATCATGATACTCGAGTAGACTCTTGATTCTTTCCTCAGTTTGCATCAACTTTATCTGGAAGCTAGAACACTTACTATCAGTCTCTTTGATGTTATTAATTAATAAAATTCTACATTCTTCTCCTGTTTCCACATCTTTACACTTTTGATTTAGTAAAGTGAACATTTGCGTTACAAGATCGTCAAGCTTAGATGTTTCAGCTCTATCAAATTTCTGCATGTTCACGTTTAGTTCTGATCTAAGCTTAATGAATAGGTCCTGCACTTCATGATGTGGATCTATAGTATCCACCAATATGATGGTATTATTTTGCGAGCTGTCATTGCAGTTTTCGTACACAGTTTCTTCCAAATTACTTAAACTTTCATTGGTATTTTTTACTAGTGGTAATCGGACTTTTGGAACATGCTATCGAAGTATGGCGTCTACGTACAGCTAGAAAGGTATAACAATCTTTATATTTTGTCTTTTTTGCAAGAATACTGCCGTCGCAATCCCCAGTAATACATTTAAAAATAGCATTACCTGTAGACAGGATATTGGAATAGACATACGTGAATTCCTGGTAGCTGATCTGAAGGGGGTACTCTCCTTGATTCACTGTTACAACATCAGTGGAATCAGTCATAATGCACCACACAGTATTGTCTTCTATGATTAAATTCTAGAGTTCACGATATGCAAAATTGTTTTGCAATGAGGTTGAGGCGTTAGTTTGAAATGTAAACAACACTTATTTATGTAAACAAAGATAATAATGTGGTGATTAGAGATAGGTTCTTATGATATTTATGTTTTTTTTTAGGCCTTTTTGGCTTTAAAAATAGGTTGAAGAAAAATGTAATATTTATTAAGATGTGAAAATAAATTTTACAATTATTTTGGTATAAAATACACAAAAATCGGTTTAGTATTTGATTTGATAAAAAATATTTTATACAATATTTACAGAGCACTGATACAAAACAGGTCTTGGCACGTCAACAGTCAACAGTCAACATGGTCTTAGAGACACGAAAACAACAGTTTTCGTGTCTCTAAGACCATGTGACATCATAATCAGAAATAAAAATATAGCATCGAGGCTCTCGAAAAATTGGAAAAATATTTAACTACGAGCTGGACATGAGGCTAGTATAGGAATATATGGTATACCTTGGGTCGAAAAATTACCCCGATGACCACCGGCCGACCAAGTTATATCTATGAATTGTACGTTTTCGAGTCTCTAAGACCATGTGACATTATAATCAGAAATAAAAATATAGCATCGAGGCTCTCGAAAATTTGGAAAAATATATAACTACGAGCTGGACATGAGGCTAGTATAGGAATATATGGTATACTTTAGGCCGAAAAATTGCCCCGATGACCACCGGCCGACCAAGTTATATCTATGAATTTTACGTTTTCGTGTCTCTAAGACCATGTGACATCATAATCAGAAATAAAAATATAGCATCGAGGCTCTCGAAATATTGGAAAAATATTTAACTACGAGCTGGACATGAGGCTAGTATAGGAATATATGGTATACTTTAGGCCGAAAAATTGCCCCTATGACCACCGGCCGACCAAGTTATATCTATCAATTTTACGTTTTCTTGTTCCTAAGACCATTTGACATCATAATCAGAAATAAAAATATAGCATCGAGGCTCTCGAAAAATTGGAAAAATATATAACTACGAGCTGGACATGAGGCTAGTATAGGAATATATGGTATACTTTAGGCCGAAAAATTGCCCCGATGACCACCGGCCGACCAAGTTATATCTATCATTTTTACGTTTTCTTGTCCCTAAGACCATGCGACATCATAATCAGAAATAAAAATATAGCATCGAGGCTCTCGAAAAATTGGAAAAATATATAACTACGAGCTTGACATGAGGCTAGTATAGGAATATATGGTATACTTTAGGCCGAAAAATTGCCCCAATGACCACCGGCCGACCAAGTTATATCTATCATTTTTACGTTTTCTTGTCCCTAAGACCATGCGACATCATATTCAGAAATAAAAATATAGCATCGAGGCTCTCGAAAAATTGGAAAAATATATAACTACGAGCTGGACATATGAGGCTAGTATAGGAATTTATATTATGGTATAGTTTAGGCCAAAAAATTGCCTAGATGACCAGCGGCCGACCAAGTTATTTCTACGATATTTACTTGAAATAGTTTAATGGCGATATGATTTTAATAAAAAAAAAAATAAAAAAATCGAATACCAAAAACAAAACTTTGTATCATCAGGATCAATTGCAGTAGATAATAAAGTAATAAACACCTAATGCGTTAGCGTCTAGGTCACGAACTCGATACAAATGACGGGCGAAATAAGAAATATTTAATAGGAAGAAAAAATTTCAGTATATGGGTCATTTTCATTTATCTTGGGCAATTGGATTTTTTCAAGTCATGAACGTTACCTTTTTCCTAAACAATTTTTAGGCTCAGAAGACTAAGACAAATACCTTTGAGCAAAAGCTTTCATTTAGAATATTTCTAGCAGCTACCTCTTCACACAAAATTACAAAAACTTAATGTACTAGGTATCGTTCATGACCACGGGTAACGTTCATGACGGTAACGTTCATGAGTAACACGCCACTAAAACAATCTTTTCTCAATAAAAGAATATTCACTTTACAAAAAAAAATATTTGATTGGAAAGAGGACATGCAGAAGAATTAAAGAAATACATTATATATTAAAGAATCATTACAATTTATTTTAAAAACCGCGTAACGTTCTTGTCAAAAAAAATTAGACCCACCATTGTCCCTCACTGTACTGCATCCAACATCCAACTGACAGGAAATTTCAAAATAAAAACAATGTCATCTGTAAGAAGCAAAATGGCGGCAGCTGCTAGCTTCTCATTCAAAGGGTTTTTCAAAATGGTTTACATTTTTTTGGGGGTAACATTCATGACGGAGATTTTTTTTTCTTCGTAGGGACACAACTTTACACGTCTGTAGAATGAGGTGAACATTATTATTTTTATGAAAACTAATGGTCACATCCTAAATAAACTGTATTTTTCTCATTAATATTGGATTTTGGTGAAAATAATGGGGAGAAATGCATTTTTTTCTATCAGACACAGTAAAATCTGAGACTAAGGGACACCTAAAATATCATGAACGTTACTTACATAACTGGCAATTTTGAGTCTCCACATTAGTTTAAAAGACAATTTATTATTGTAATTTATAAAAAAAATTGTTTCCTATGTGATCAAATAGATTTTAGTCATATATGCCTATTATTTTCACATTTATTAAAGGAGAAAGGTTGCGGACTTGATATGCCCAAGATAAATGAAAATGACCCATATAGTTCATGGGATGGGAAAAAGGGATTTTTTAATGAGTATTAAAAATAAAATAATCGTGGGATTTTTTCCTAACGAATGTTTATGGTCTTTTGTAGAACCCTGTTGAAAATTCAAATTCGTTGCTACAAATCGTTGTTTATTTCTATAGAGTATTTTAAATCAAATCCAAATCACCATTCACTTCTTGCTGACAGCTGATTGCTCTTTGCTGATGTTGAGGTTTATCAGCTGATGAGCACAGCTGTTTGACTCCATTAGTACAAGGAGGTAACTCTTCGTAGAATAAAGAATAAATATGTGGAAAGTGAAACCAGAAAAGATCGATGACTCGCCAATAAAAACATGATAGGTTCCCTGTTAGGAACCCAAACGCAGAAATTAAATAAGTAGATAGGTATGTACATAAAGTTCGAAAATCCCAGAGCCCACGAAAATTGTTATTCAAAGGAAACGTGCCTCTGAAGGAGCACATTCTTCGCCATAAAAAAAGGCCAAGTCAGTTACTTTTCGCCGCTCGTCCAGAATGATTTTTTAGACATTATTGCAGGAAAAGTTAGAGAATACAGATTTTGTGACATCAAAGACTCAAATACTTTTCAATCATGTTTGATTGTACTCCCGACGTACTTATGTGAAAATCACCGAACAGGGTCCGGATTTAGTGGAGAGTTTTATTGATTTTGTAACAGTTCGTGAAAAACTGGATTGGCTCTTTCTCAAGAAATTTCAGAGAAAATCGAAAGAGATGGCTTAGATTTAAAGAACTGCCGGGGCTAGTGCTATGACAATGGTTCAAAAATGGCTGACAAAGGCGTCCAATCGAGGATTCTTGCTGAAAAAAAACTGGCTTCTTTTGTGCCTTGTGCGGCTCATTCCTTATATTTTTAGTAGGTGCAATTGCTGCTGGTATGTCTGGGGAGGTACACGTACTCATACTTTGGAACTCAACTGCTTGTACAATTTTTTTGCTTCTTCCACCAAAAGATGTGAGGTTTTATTAAAACATGTCCCTCTATCTCTAAAACTACAAAGTAACACCAGATGGTCGACTAAGAGAGAAGCTGTAAAAATGATATACAGGCATCTAGGAAAAATTATAAATGCTTTAAATTACCTACCAAACTAACTACCTACCTCAGATGAAACAAAAGTTGGAGCAACTAATCCTTTGAAAATTGTCAAGCAGTTTGAGTTTATACTTCTCTCCTGTTTTTGGTACAAGCAATTGACCGGCAATGACATTGTGAACAAGCTCCTACATGTGGAGAATATTACCATCGATATATCGATAAAAAAAAAGGGGGGGTAAAATAGGTGTTTGCACCGGGTGCTGAATAGCCTAGTTACCTACGTCCCTGAGGGTAGTCATAGATACATTCTGAGGGTAGTTATAGATACACATACATTAGATAGATACATTAGATAACTACTACGGGATGGACAATAAAATAAAATTGATCAAGCTATAGACTGCAAGCGTCTACCCTACAGTATCTGCTGTTTCATGGCTACAAGTAATAAAAAAAGGCTGTAATCCTCATCTTAATAATACCAGACAGTACCTACGGCTAGAAGCTATTTCACTTGTGTAGAATGAAAAAGACTTTCATTTTAACAAAGACAACTTTAGGTTAAGTTTTATTCAACAGAAATTAGCAGAGTGATGAATGATTCGATTAGGTTCTAAACTGAGGAGGAAAAGTAGTTCGTTTAGAGCTGGCCGAAATACAGTGCTGAAAGTTTGACTGAATTTCACCACAATCACCCTGTATTTAAAAATCAGTTATATAATCTTGAAGATATATAGGTCGCCTTCTTTCTCGTCTTGGACGGGCAGGTGCATCTTGAATATTTCTTTCAGGAGTTTGAATTATTCTTTCTTCAATAGGAGGCAAGACTTCTTGTTCACCTATTTCAGCTTCTTCATTAGCTACAACTTCTGGAGTCTGAACTTCTATATCCTCCTGATTTGAGATAGCATTTTCTTTTTCTCCAGCAGGTGCGAGATTTCGAGTAGAGACTGTAGTTTCTCTTCCATCAGGGAGTCTTACATGGGCATATTCTAAATTAGCTTCAAGAAGTTCGACTTCATCAACCAAAGGATCATATTTACTTTTCTGGTTGAATTTCTTCAGAAGGACTGGACCAGGTTTCGTCAACCAAGCTGGCATGGAGTTTCCATAGTATGTTCTACGAGGATGGTTGAACATGCGCTCATGAGGTGTCTCATTTGTAGCAGTGCATAAGAGAGACCGTATAGCATGAAGAGCTGAATCTATCACAATTTCCCATTGGTTTGTATTCATGTTTCGTGTCTTGAGAGCAAGCATCACTGTTTTCCAAATGATCCCATTGTAGCGTTCGCATTGACCATTTCCTCTGGGATTGTATGGTGTTGTCCGACTTGTAGCAATGCCATTTTGAGTGAGAAATGATTTTAGTTCTGCTGACATGAAAGCTGCTCCTCTGTCAGAATGAATATAAGCAGGAATACCAAACATCTTAATAATGCTTTGCAAATGCTTGATTACTGTCTGCGATGTTACGTCCGCACAAGGAAAAGCAAAAGGAAAGCGAGAGTATTCATCCACCACAGTGAGAATGTATTTATTTCTTGAGTTGGTAGGTAGTGGTCCTTTGAAATCCAAGTTCAACCTTTCAAATGGAGATGTTGCTTTTATGAGTTGACCTTGATGTTTGAAAAATCTAGGTTTAAGTTGAGAACAAGTATCACATGCTTCAATCATTTCCTTTATTTCTTCTACTGAGAAAGGTAGATTCTTGGCACGAATCCAATGGACCATGCGCGTAATACCAGGGTGGCAGAGACTGTTGTGAATCTCCTTGAGATTAGGCTTGGAGTTGATGGAAGCAGTAATGCGGGATAGAGTATCAGCTGGAGCGTTTTCTTTTCCAGGACGATAAACAATATCAAACTTGTAACATGATAACTCTAAACGCCATCTCATTATCTTCTCATTCTTGATCTTACTGTTGTGTTTTTGCTCAAACATGAATGAGACAGATTTTTGATCTGTTATTACTTTGAAAGGTTTTCCCATCAAGTAATGTCGCCAGTGTCTTACTGATTCTACAATCGCATAGGCTTCTTTCTCTATAGAGGAATGATTTTGTTCAGCTTTATTGAGCGTTCTGGAGAAGAAAGCCACTGGTCGACCCATCTGACTCAAGGTTGCTGCAATTGCAAAATGTGATGCATCCGTTTCAACAGTAAAGGGAGCTTCATCTACAATCGCTCCTGTTGAAGCACGACATATTTCTTCTTTCAAAGATTTAAACATATTAATGGCTTCGTAGTTCAATGGCGGTTTAACTTGCAGGAGTGGTTTTATTTTTTCTGAAAATTTTGGAATCCACTTGCTATAGTATGAAAACATGCCTATAGCTCGCTGTAGAGCTGAGACATCATGGGGCAGTGGTAATTCCAGGAGTGGTTTGAGGCGTTCTGCATCTGGTTTGATTGTCTTATTGGATATAGTGTAGCCCAGGAGACTAATGCTTTTCATGGAGAATTTAGATTTTTCTTTGTTGATTGTCAAATCATACTTTTCAACAGCCGAAAAGAATTTTTCAAGATTTTTATTGTGTTCTTCTATAGTTTTTCCGCAGATGGTCACATCATCTAAATACGGGTATGTTTTCTCCAGTGATTCTGCTTCAACAATGTAATCTATTGTTCTTTGAAAAGCAGCAACACCATTAGTGACTCCAAATGGAATGCGCCTGAAGTGGTAGAGTTTTCCCGCAGCTTCAAAAGCAGTAAATTGCTTTTCAGAATCCAAAATTGGAACTTGGTGGTAAGCACTCTTCAAATCAATTACACTAAACACTTCATTTTGAGATACTTTGCTAATAATGACATCTATTCGGGGAAGTGGATAAGCATCCAATTGTGTGAATTGATTTATTGTTCTTGAATAATCAATCACCATGCGTGGTTTGTGTCTCCCATCACGCACAACAAAAGCTTGTGCTCGCCATGATGAGTTGCTGGGTTCAATTATCTCTTCTTCTAAGAGCTTTTCGATTTCGGTGTCAATAAATTCGGAATCTTCTTTTGAGTACTTCCTTGACTTTGTGATGATCGGTTTGCAATTTTCTGTTAAATTTGTAAACAGAGAGACAGGTTTCACTTTTAATGTTGCCAAATTACATATTTTGAGTGGTGGATTGGATCCATCAAATGCAATTTCCAAAGTAGAATGATTGTTGAGTACATCATGACCAATTATTACATCTGAGCAAAGGTTCTTCATTATGAGTAAGTAAATATTATTGTATGAATGTTCAGCAACTTTTAAATCAACCTTGCATTGTCCTTTAATTTGAGTACATAGAGAAGAGTTTGCCATAGAAATTGATCCTTCATATGGTAGAATTTTCAATCTGCACTTCTTGACTAAAGCTTCATTAATAAAACTCAGAGATGATCCAGTATCCACCAAACCATTAAGAAGTATATCATTGACTCGAATAGGTGTTATTGATTTGTTCAGACTGTTTGGAGAAGCAGCAGTTGTAGCTGGTTCAATCTTTTTATTTATGATTGCTGTGTAATCATGGTTTGTTGTTGCAGTCGTTTTCCTGAGTTGCTTTTTGGATCTACACACCCGTGCATAGTGTCCAAGTTTATTGCAATTTGTACATTCAGCTTCCTTAGCTGGACATGCAGTTCTTGAATGCCACGATTTTCCACAGAAGAAGCAGGGTTTTCCAGACGATGAGGCCACGGTATCCGTATGCGGCTGTGTAGAAGCAACTTCAGTGTAAGAAGCTTGAGTTACATATGTAGCAGAATGATGTTGAGCTAACTCAAGGGATCTGGCCTGGTCAAATGCTTGTTCAAGTGTAAGTGTAGTATTCTCCAAAAGCCTCTGTCTTATATGAGAGCTTGAGAGTCCTCCAATGAAAGTGTCTCTGATATATTCATTTTTGTGTTCTATTGCTGAAACAGATGTGAACTTGCAGTCCTTGCTTAGTTGTTCCAGAGCTTGTAGATACTGGTCGACGGTTTCACCAGCATTCTGTTGACGTGATGCTAAGCAATGTCGTGCATAAATAACATTCTTAGGCTTGACATACAAGGTTTCTAGAGCTTGAATGGCGGCATCGTAGGTCGTATTACCATCAAGAAGAGTGAAGACGTTAGGCGCGATGTAGTTCGTAAGGAGTTGTAACTTGTCTTCGGCCTTTGCGTCTTTCACATGAGACAAGAAATTTTCAAACGTTTTCTTCCAGTGAGTCCACTCTTTGTCTGCTGATGAAGAGGTCGGTTCTACATCGAAGCGTTCAGGACGTAAGTATTTGTCCATTTTAGTGGGAGCAGGCGAAGAAGAATTTGGTGGAAGAAAACTAAATTGAAACATAGAAAATGAACTGTTGAATAAATTGTAGAATGAAAAAGACTTTCATTTTAACAAAGACAACTTTAGGTTAAGTTTTATTCAACAGAAATTAGCAGAGTGATGAATGATTCGATTAGGTTCTAAACTGAGGAGGAAAAGTAGTTCGTTTAGAGCTGGCCGAAATACAGTGCTGAAAGTTTGACTGAATTTCACCACAACTTGGTTCGTAGATTGTTTTTGCAAGATTTCTCTATTTAAATTTTGGAATTATAATATACACGTGTTTCTTGGAGGAATCTTGTGGTCAATGATCTATTAGTAGCTTGAAGTTTACGGCATTAAGCTTGAATGCAATGCATGCAGCTTACAAGCTAGCATTTTCATCATTATCATAGCTGTAAAATGATTTTTCTTTCTGCTGCTTACATCTCAAGCTATTTCAAAGCTACCTCACAGTTTGCTATTATCTTGTCTTCTATTAAGCTTTTGATGTAAGCTCTCTAGTCTTTTGCTAACTAACTAAGTATTTTCCCTCCAGTTACCTACTCATTTTTTAGGTAAGATATTTATTTACTGCTTCCTTCGTAGCTCAAAATACACTGCCAATAATGAACACAATACTTCCTTGTGATTGGTTTACATTGTATACACTTGTCAATTTTGAGCTTTTATACTAAATCACTTGTAACTCCAAAAGAGCTTATCTGATTCTCTTCAATTTTGTTTTATATGGTAGAATACCGTTTTTCCTACATTTTAGATCCTACAAAAAATACTAAACTCACTAGATTGATCGATAAGGCCCGTATTTTTGAACGTCCCTAAAACTACTTTAGGGACAACCGTCGGGATTTTGAAATTTTTTGGCCAATTAAGTATATAAATTGTGACTTATGAATCTCTCGATTCCACTGAGATCATATAATATAGAGGGAACCTTACCTATCTCGAGTTGAACAAATTTATGCGTCTAACTTTGAACAGCTGATGGTCCCTCTTCCAACAAATCCCGGCTTCTGATTGGTTCAATTTATTTGAATTTTTTGTTTACTTCATGTAAAGGCGGAAATCTAAACATCTTTAATTTTCACGTCAGATTCCAACTCTTATATTACAACATAATAAGTAGAAAATAAGGAAAGTAAAAGAGGAAGCAAAGACAGAAATTACTAATATGTAAGTATGAAAATAGTAAAAATATTATCTCAGAAGAATTAGGTAGTTTAGGTACCCACTCTTTCGCGAGAGAAAAATTACTACAAGTCCGGCATTCATTTTGAAATCAGCTGATGGTCCCTTTTGAACGCAAATCTTGATACATCGGGTTCCCTCTATGTTATATGACCTCAGTGCTCGATTCCGTTTCCGCACAGGCGCAATATTGGGCGCTATTCAAAAGAAGGAAATGCTTTTTCTTCCGAAATCCAAAGGAGTTGCTTCGATCTACAATAAAAAAGTTTTGAGTACAATAATGAGTTTTTTCTTTTATCAAATATCAAAAGCTTTTGTTTCTATGGAAGTAAAAGGTACATGTCCATCACAAAGCTAAAAATAAAGCTTGCAAACATTTTCTTTGCTCACGAGCAATTACAATTTTTCTATGAAATATGGCCCATTTCGCACAGAGGGTATTTTCACCTCTGTGTGAAAATCATCTGTGTTATTGTTTACATTTTCTAATCTTTTCAAAAATAATTTTTGGCTGGTGATTCTTCTTGTTTAATAGTTTTAAATTTCTTTATCCTTTTTAAGAATTTAAACAAGTTTTTTCCGAGATGGAAGCCAATTTGAAAATAATTATTACTATTTCGATCTCAGCCTTCTAAGCGAAAGAAGTACCTACAATTTATATCTCACAGGCACGTTGAATCTTGATATCAGTGTCGATGGCACGTTGAATTCACCAGTTTTCGTTCCGTCGATTATGATAAGCAACGTCCAGCGAATTCAGGACTCGGATGGGTGACCATTTAAATTTTGGACAATCTTGATGCTAGCTATTATCGGTCCAACTCAAACTGTGCTATCTATTGTTCAATAATTCAATTAATTTATTAATAAAGAAAAATGTTAATTCATTGTTTTATCACTATCCAATGTTCTCTTTTCAATGTTCTGCATTTTACTTATTTTCTACACAGGTATCTACCAAATGTACTCATTATTCATGATTTCCCAACCCCTTCAAAGACTTTTTATGCTCGACGGTGTCAGGAGTCACAGTGTCCGAGTGGTCTAGCGCACCAGACTTACATTGAAGTGAGCTGAGTTTGAATTCCGGAGGAATTAGACTTTTTTATATCTGTATTTTGGATGTTACGTGGTTCACTAATATCTGGTGTGGAAAAATGAGTATTGGTAGAGACGACCATGCACTTGTGACATACGAGAATAAAAAATGAATATGTTACTTGAAATTTCGTCAACCTACCGACATACGTTATGATATAAAATCACAAATAAACCAGATACAGCCAGCGTTGATGGCGCTGTGAACGCACCGGTTCTCGTGGGACCACCAAAGTTAAGCAACGTCCAGGTGAAGACTTCGTGATGCTGGTATTTCGACCCAACCCAGGCTGGCTGAAGTTAATGTGGGTAGAAGGTTTGTGAGTTTCCTACGATCGCAGGGTAAAACCCCCGTCGTAATATAAAAAAACGAGATAGGTAAATGCAACCTTTGTCCTAAAATGAGGAGGGTACAGTAAAAAATATTTTTTTTTTTTTGCATATATACTTGATTAAAAGATACATATAATATTTTTTATTAATATTTAGAATATAATGACAAATATTTAACTTTCAATAAATACAACATGTCTATTGTAAATTAGTTTGTCCAAACTACTTGTTAGCAAACTTTTTTCTTAATCAGATGTCTTCAGGTCTTTCAGGCTCTATTAGGCCATTCAAAATTAAGGATATCTCTTGAAAGATGTTCGTCTTCCCAAAGAAAATAAGTGGATATACGTAGGTATATAAAAAAGCTTTTCTTTCTTTCTTTCTTGGCGGTGCAAAATTAGCGTTTTGTTTGTTTCTCGAATATTGCCAGCATAATTATAAGGGATTATCACAAATTTGTTAAAAAGGTTATCTATTTGCTAAATAAATAAAATACAATAATAGTTAGGAAGTAAAATCACTTCCAAGAAATATTATAATGTGTCTTCACGAATTTCAAAAATACCGATGAGAAATCACCGGCAGTTGTAAAGTGACCAATTTCCGAACTCCGAAATTTCAACAAATTTCATTCACTTTTAGGGTCAGCTGATTGGAAATGCAAAGAAACGTGTTGTTTATTTATATTTATATCTACATCTTTCTGGCTGAAATGGTTTCTGCTCATGCGCTGAGCTGCGCTCAAGATTTGTGAGAAGCGTTCAAAACTTAAGTTCAAAATAAATTCTGTCTCTGTGGCTGATATGATTCACTGCGCACGCGTATCCGGACCACTCACACTAAATTTGTTTTAGGGTCGTTCAACGTTTAGGGCGGTGAACTTGTAACTTGAAGGTCGGTGGTTCAAGTCTCGGTTTCAATGTGGATTTAGTAAAGCGAGTTTTAAATAGTTGTCATATCACGTTAATGATTAATGATAACTTTTTAACTTTTCCGACAAAAAAATCTGTATCGGCAAGTCGTAGACCTTATTTTTGCACATTTGTCCAAAAATTTTGGATTTTGACAAAAAACGTAAAATAATATAGGTACGCATATACGAGTACAGTACATATACATGCAAAATTTCATCAAAATCGAGTGTACCGTTCACAGGGTATAAGCGTATAAGTAAAAAGTTAGTGGTCAAGGGCAGGGTCTCTATCATCAAAAACCGCTAGTGCGCAGTTGATCAATAGTTTCTGAGATTTACGCGTTACAAGGAATGTATTTGACAGACCAAAGTTGCTCAATACCAAAGTTGCTCAATACTTCCGATTTCTAATATGTATTAGAATTTTTTCGAGAGTAATCAAATTTCTTTATTTCTACAGAAGTAGGTACATAATAATATTCACATATATGGGGCGCAGAGAATTCAATTTAATTAACTTTAAACCATTATGTCAATAACACAATACCTACCTATTTTTGTAGCAAATTATTTTAAACCATTGGAAGTTAGCGATTGTCCAAAATTAGGTAATTACCTACTTAAGTAGTTGATATCGAAATGATTTAACGTGCGATTCTCGGTATGAACAAACCAAATTGTTATTAATAATAATAATGGTAATAATAATAACACTCTTTAGTGGAAGGTAACCACCAGGCGAGGTTAATGCTCAAAGCATTTTCTACCACCTAACCCTCAGTTTTATTATTACGTGGTCACAATCTCAAATTAATGAGGAAAAAATCATACACTGGGTGGGATTCAGATCTCTATGCTACCTGGATTACCACACTGGCGCGTTAACCACTTTAACCACAAAACCATATTAACCACAAAGCGGACGAAAGTCGACTATCGCCCTTTTTTCGATCATTGCATTTTTGGATACGCAGTACTGTTTTGCGTCGGGAACAATTTTTTTTGCTTGTTCTCCGAACTCAATTTTTTTACTTTCGCCCTTTTTCCGATGTGGCCTAAATAATATTAATCGGGTGCAACAGTTCTAAGTAATAGAAGCAGCACATCCACATAGGAGTTTCTTTTCAGGAAAGACCCCCAGAAATAATGTAATGTATTAGGTACCTAGGTAATTTAGTCTGAACCTAAAAAATATTAAATTTATTGATACTCGGCAATATTCTGACTAAATAAAAATATAGATGTAAGTAGAGTGATGCAGCACAACCTCATTCCTAGAGGTCACAGGCATCACAGCAACTCTTTTTCTTTTTCAAGTTATGACATTATCTTTTAATATTTCATTGTTTATTTTTGTACATACCATTTAATGTAAAATATATTATGAATTGAGTATTTTGGAAAAAAAAAAGAGTGTACTATGTAGGTATTGTAATATTATATAAAACTAGGATTCTTTTTAATATTACAATACCTAACAATTTGGATTTCTAATATGAACCTAATAACAAATAATTACTATGTAGGTGTTTTTAATTGATATATGTTGATCTGGGTCCTAGGATGTCTTCTGCCAAGACCAGAGGCGGGACCAGAGTGAGCCGGCACCGGGAGACCCTCCCGGGGGTGGAAATAGGGGAACGGTACCATACACGGGCCCCACCACCTCCTCTCCCGTCAGATACGGAAAGAGAGTGGACGCGAGACCTTGCCTGACCTTGTTCCTGAGGACTTGGTAGGCTGGCTGAAATGCAATCACTGCGCCCTGAACAGAAAAGAAGACTTGCACTGAAATAATATTTTTGGATGATTATCGACACCGACACAATTTTTAATATTTAACGAAATAAAATTGAATATGCACAGTTGGGAATTGATTTAAATTTGCTCATAAGGCATAATATGATTATTTCTATACCAAATATACTTCTTTCCTTTCTATTTCTATCTAATCTTTTTTCTTGCAGACCTTTTTTCCTTTTTCTTTTTTTTACAATACCTTTTTTTTAATCAAGGATGGTGTGCGAGAGAATGCTGGAGGCACTAATTTTGATCAAGTTTTGTTTTATTAATTTATTCTATGTATGATATTATCGACTTCACCAGTTAATAAAGCTGTGTAATGGAGGCTATTACCAAAAGCGTCTGAATAAAGTTAAATGAAGTAAAGTTATGTATAACCAATAGTTTACCCCTATTTCACACTCACCTTGTACCTTTTGGTTGTAGTTTCCTGCACGTTATCCTCAGTGGTAGTGGTCTGCTGTTTTATCTAGAATAAAAATAACAGAATAGGCACTGAAAAAAAGAAGTACCTAATCAGAAATCCGATAGTAGGTGTATTTTTCATTAAAAATATACGAACTTTTTTTAAACCATTGATTTCATGAATAACGGTGATTGCATTCAATAGGAAAAATTCTAACTTCAAGAGCCATGTGACCCAGGCCAGGAGTCTTGTATTCATTTTTTACTGTAAACAATCGAGTTTGCTGAAAAAAATCTGTGAAATACATATTTCTTAAAAGAATCATATTGGTAAAGTAAAAAGATGATTGTAGTACAGTTGAACCTGTAGGTATATTATGAGAAATGGATAAGAGTACAATTTTCAGGTCGAATTCTCTGTGTGGAAAATAACCTTTTTTAAAGAGAAACCCAGTTACAAGAGAAAAAATTCCCGTCCCTTGAGTTATCCATGTTCGACTAATATGAAGAGAATAATGTGAAGAAAATAATATGCTTAGGGAGCAAAATTAAATTTATTTTTAATAAAAAAAAAGTTAATAATTTTATTATATTAAAAATAATACATTAATAAGCTAATTTAATGAATTAAAGCTATATCTAATATGTCCCAAAATACCCGGCTATCTACTAAATAGTTTGGCATAATTATAATAATAGTTTTTTTTTTTTTAATTTGGCCATTACCCTCCATGTACAGGAAACTCACAAAGCTGCTACCCACATAAAACTGACCCAGTCTGGTTTGGGCCGGAATGCCAGCATCACGAAGTCTTCACCTCGCTGGACGTTGCTTACTTTGGTTATCCTACGAGAACCGGTGCATTCAACGTGCCATCGACGCCGACACTGGCAGAATCATTCTATTTAAGTACTTACAGAACTAAATATTTTCATACTTTTAAATAATAAAAAACAAGGATTTCTCTCACCTTATTCTTCAATATTTTTTGTTTTACAGTTTGAGGTTTCTTGAGGTTGTCGCAATTTTTGTTCCCAGTTTTGCTATTGAGCTTCTTCAGAGGGGGTTTCTTCTGTAAAGGTTTCTGAAAAATAAATAATATAGATCCACTTCATGTAAATAGACTCATAGTTGCTCAAAAAGACATCTAAAACTTGAATATCTCTTCTACTTTTTCCTTTTAGTCTGATATAACTTCCTACATACTCTTATTTTAGACCTATGAAATAGTAGGTGTTTGGTCGCAAACTAGGGAAATCTCGATGAACCACCCGGTTTCCTGGACTTGACCAGTTCCAGCGAGGATCTTACGAACACCGGCTGGACACTGCTGGAAGCTCTGGAGACCAAGTACCTAAGATCAGTGTGTGAATGACCCCCAACCGAGTAATTAACCAGTTGTGAGTGTCTCTTTGTGTTAAGAGTTTTCTCTGTTCTGTGTCCCTCAAACCCCCAATGTGCTTGTCGTGATTTTTTACCAATTTTTTATAATATTTCTTCGAGCTATCGGAGTGGTCCTTCTTAACAATAAGTACTATAGTCTAGTACCGCAAGCCCAAAAATAGCGAAATAAATGCAAGTTTTGGTGTAGTTTTGATTTTTTGTACCATAGTGTATTTTGAGCTGCTGAACACGAATCTGAGGTTTGCCAACAAAAATTTTACCGGCAAATTTTTTTACAGGCAAAAAACAGGCAAAAAATTGGACTATTTTAATTTTTCTGAAATATCTCCCAAGTGATTTAATAAACGCCAACACTAACTCCATACAAAGTTGTTCACAACTAAATTCCCTACATTTTATATTATACAAAAAAAATTGTGCTACCAACCTTTGAGCTTTGAGGGCGCCCTCAAAATGCAGGCAAAAAATCAAAAGTGGCCACATTTGCGATTTTTTAAAATTTTACTTCAAAATAACGCTCCTGACAATATTTTTGGCAGTTAAAGACGTCATTGATGGCTTACAGGCTAAAGTTTCAGACTTTTTCAGCCTTTTAGAAGGACCTTTGCAGCCTTTTGGAGTGATCACAGTCACCTGTGTCTATCTAGAACCCTGGTTTTAAAACAAAAAGTTTTGCTGTACTTGTGATTTTTGGTAATATAGTGTATTTATAGCTGCAAAGTATGAATTTGACGTTTGCCAACAAAAAAAATGCCGTCATTTTTTTAACAGGCAAAAACGGCCTGAATGGAGCTTTTTTCAGTTTTTAACAATATCTCCGAAACTATGCATTTCAAAGCAACGTTGGGTGAATACTAAGTTCAACATAACTGAATTTCCTACATATTATGTTCCCAATATTTTTTTGTGCAACCAACCTTTGAGCTTTGAGAGCGTCCTCAAAGCCCAGGCAAAAAATCAGAAAAGGCAAATTTGGACTTTTTGAAGTTTTACCTCGACATAACCTACTTGGCAGTGTGTATGATATTGTTTAGTTTAGACTCTAAAGGTCTAAACTTTAGAAGCTAAATTTCGTGACCTTTGCAGATTTTTTGTAATACCTGGATCTAGATCAGGATCCCTTGCATCAATCTAGGACTGTGGTGTTTTCGCTTTCTAGCTCTGATCAACACGTTGCTTTGAAGGATGCAGGAGTAAAAAGAGACAACAAAAATAGAATGGATATGTTCGAATGGTCCCCGTGAATCCCACAACTTTATTCCAACGGATTTCATTTGCTAAGTATTCCAACGAAAAACTCGAAAACTTTTTGAGCTACGATCTAGGACCTTATTCTCTGTCACTTTTTGACAAAGGATGCATGAGAAAAGGAACAAAGTCCACTCTATACAAAGATCTTAAGCCCCTGACGAACAAGCACTTTACTGGTCTGGTGCAATATGTAATTGATGGGGAATTCCTGTTACACAGAGTTGTCTGGCCTACAAATGCATCATTCTCTTCAAACTGTGACAGATACATGCAGTATGTCATCTCCAAATATCCTGGGGCAGTAGTTGTCTTCGATGGCTAGCCTGAAGATATTCAAAGAGGAACAAAGACAGCTGAGCGTATGAGAAGAACGAGGACTCTCTCATCTGCAGACATGCTTTTTGATGACACCATGACACCAACAATGTCAAAAGATAATTTTCTAGCAAATCCAAGAAATAAGAGTCGTCTCATTGACTTACTTGCTACCAAACTTTCAGAAGCAGGTTTGCAATATAAGCAGGCAGAAGAAGATGCAGGCGTACTGATTGTTACGACCGCACTCAAATGAGACTGTTACTATAGTAGGGTATTATTAGTAATCTTGATTGTGCTCTGTGAAGTTGACAATGTCTTCTATTTAAAACCTGGAAAGCAGACCATTTGTCCAGCTTTGTATTCACCCCTTGAAGCTGCAACTTCCTCATGCGTGAAAGAACACATCCTCTTTCTACATGCAATGAGCAGGTGTGATAAGACGTCGTCTCTCTTTAAACAAGGAAATAGGGAATTTTTTTAAAAACCCTTGTAAAAAGTCCTAGTCTTGGAAAAGTTATAGACGTCTTCAAAGACTCTAAAGCGTCCCAAGACTCTGTAGCGGCAGCAGGAGAACGCTTCTTAATACATTTGTATGCGTCCAGTGGAAAAAGTCCGTCTTCACTTAACCATCTGCGA
This sequence comes from Bactericera cockerelli, assembly GCA_024516035.1. NCBI lineage: Eukaryota > Metazoa > Arthropoda > Insecta > Hemiptera > Triozidae > Bactericera > Bactericera cockerelli. The sequence continues at coordinate 34,727,930 of CM044955.1, read as the reverse complement.
TACATATGTTATACCAAGGTAGCCTTTAGAATCAACTCCAACATTGCTGCGTTACCACCGTGTGCACTCCCTCAGGGTGTACCCTGTACCATAAAGTGCAACAATGGTTGGGAGTAAGTAAAGCTCCTGAAGAATGGGGATGGAAGCAAACTCAAACAGGTCCTGAATCTATATTAAATCTCTCTGCCCCCGCTCCCCGCGAATTGCTGAAGCTCGTTTCCTGCAAATGTACAGGAAACTGTGGCTGCAGGAAAGCAGGCTGCAGGAAAGCAGGACTCCTGCTTGCATTGCGATATCATGCCATCAATGGAGGACCCTGATCCAAGTCCCTCACAAAGATGTACTGTCAAAAAATTTAGCCTTTAAACCATTATTAATATCATTCACACTGCCAAGAAGTTTATGTCGAGGTAAACTTCAAAAAATTCAAATTTTGCCTTTTCTGACTTTTTGCCTGGGCTTTGAGGACGCTCTCAAAGCTCAAAGGTTGGTTGCACAAAAAAATATTGGGAACATAATATGTAGGAAATTCAGTTATGTTGAACTTAGTATTCACCCAACGTTGCTTTGAAATGCATAGTTTCGGAGATATTGTTAAAAACTGAAAAAAGCTCCATTCAGGCCGTTTTTGCCTGTTAAAAAAATGACGGCATTTTTTTTGTTGACAAACGTCAAATTCATACTTTGCAGCTATAAATACACTATATTACAAAAAATCACAAGTACAGCAAAACTTTTTGTTTTAAAACCAGGGTTCTAGATAGACACAGGTGACTGTGATCACTCCAAAAGGCTGCAAAGGTCCTTCTAAAAGGCTGAAAAAGTCTGAAACTTTAGCCTGTAAGCCATCAATGACGTCTTTAACTGCCAAAAATATTGTCAGGAGCGTTATTTTGAAGTAAAATTTTAAAAAATCGCAAATGTGGCCACTTTTGATTTTTTGCCTGCATTTTGCGGGCGCTCTCAAAGCTCAAAGGTTGGTCGCACAATTTTTTTTGTATAATATAAAATGTAGGGAATTTAGTTGTGAACAACTTTGTATGGAGTTAGTGTTGGCGTTTATTAAATCACTTGGGAGATATTTCAGAAAAACTAAAAATAGTCCAATTTTTTGCCTGTTTTTTGCCTGTAAAAAAAATTGCCGGTAAAATTTTTGTTGGCAAACCTCAGACTCGTGTTCAGCAGCTCAAAATACACTATGGTACAAAAAATCAAAACTACACCAAAACTTGCATTTTTAAAAGCCAGGATTACTAGACTACTAACCGTTTGAAAAAAAAAAAAAAAAAAAAAAAAAAAAATCTTGATAAAATAAATGTACTTATCTTCGAGTTAAAACAATAATACTATGAGAGATGAAAAAGTACCGGTTACTATGGTGAAATTGAAACATAGATCCCCGCACTATAGTTCTGCACCTCAATGACATGCTCACCTTGTGGGCTCTTTGCCAGGCATTCTTCACCTCTTCATCATAGCTCACACGGGCTGCATTGTCTGAAGTGCTATCCTCAGAGTACTCTTCATCCACTGACTCTTCCATATCTTCATAGTCCCCATCCACTTGCTCCTTGAGTTTAGTGGTTGTGGTAACAATACGTCGCCGACCAGTGGGGGGGAGAACTCGCGTCAAGCTTTCATCTCTGGGGATGAGGTTTGATGCTTTGATTCGTAATTCCCCATGGGTAGAATTTGGGTGACCTTTATTGATACGTGTTTCAGATCTGATTCCAATAAATTGCAGGTTGATTGGATTCTGAAAGACAAGATAAGTAGTAATATTTGGAGGAATTTGAACCTACTACAATTTTGATATTTTGTCCGAAAAATAAATATTCATTACCATGGTGTTGAAGGCGGTGGTCGGAAGCTCTGCGGCTAATCATACATGTGTGTTCTCATACAACCCACTAATTTTCTAACCCTCATACACTTAATTTTCAGATATCTGCCACATATCCATGGTAACGGTTTTCTGTGTGTTAATCATGACTCCTTCTTTCAAAAATCCACAATAGTAGAAAAAATACCTACTTCGTAAAATTGGTCAATAGAAAGGTACATATTTTATTTCGTTTAAATCGAAACAAGAATATATGGGATTTTTACCTACATTACCTACCATAAATTAAGCCCAATTTGTGTTTTCGAATAAAATAAACTAGTTTGAACATCACACGACTTCCTATTACAATTGAGGAAGTTTTATCATAAATTAACACATTCTCAGGTTAAATTTTCATAATTTTCGAAAATTATTATAGGTATTAAAAGTAATGACAATATGTGTAAAATTAACATTTATGAAATAAAAAATTCCATATTTCTTATCGTTTACCACTCACATCACATACCACACCCAAGAAAATGACATTTTCACCGAGTTTATAACTTGGACTACGGTGCAAAGTCTGCAAACCTCAAAAAATGTAAAATAAACTCACACAGTTAGCTCCTGGAAATATTCCAAAGAAGTTGAAGCAATATAAATTGAAAAACATCAAACACCGAACCAACATCACTCCAAAATAATGCTTAATAACACAAGCGCAATTTTTCAGAACCGCAACGGATCTTGAATCACAATCACATTTTTACGTCGTTTATCTCCTTAGGATAACGACTACAAACTGAAGAGAGAAGAAACAAATTTAGTACCAGAATCTTGAGTGGTACTTTCTTCGGAGAATGATGAAGCTTTTGGTGCGAGTTTTGATCATGATTAGTTTGTACATAGGTCTATGTACGTATAAATGTGCGGAGAGTACTATCTCCGCACATTTATATTGTCGTTCATAGTAAGAAAGTATGCCTATTAGAACTGATGTGCGTGTTTCTTTACAAATTCATAGTAATTACTTTACGAGGAGTGCTACTTAAGACGGTCTACAGTAAAATTCAAGAAGGTAGGTCAGTACCAATTCACAATCATTCGAATGCAAAATAAAACTAATGCAGTAAATTTATAAAAAGAGTAGGTACATAGGTAGGTACTGGTACATATACATATACAGTAGAAATCGTTTATAACGAACTTCAAGGGACCGGAAAGATTTGTTCCTTATAGCCGATGTTCACTATCCCCCAAAAAACACTTCGTGTAAAAATAGTCGTCAAGTGTTGGAATGATTAAAAAGAACTGATATCAAAAACGTCAATTTTCTATGTTTGAAGGAAATATTTTTCACGTAATTAGTCTCTTGATAATTCAACCAAAATAATAGCCTCACAACAAAAGCAAACTTCGATTTGGTATTTTGAGAATTTAACCAAAAAATAGCCACACAACAAAACAATGCTCTTGTAAGAACAATCTTGCATAATTACAGAACCACGTCCTTGACTGCACACTGTTTTGTTAGCAACGTACTTCACATAAATTTCAGAACAAAACAGTGTGCAGTCAAGGACGTGGTTCTGTAATTATGCAAGATTGTTCTTACAAGAGCATTGTTTTGTTGTGTGGCTATTTTTTGGTTAAATTCTCAAAATACCAAGTCGAAGTTTGCTTTTGTTGTGAGGCTATTATTTTGGTTGAATTATCAAGAGACTAATTACGTGAAAAATATTTCCTTCAAACATAGAAAATTGACGTTTTTGATATCAGTTCTTTTTAATCATTCCAACACTTGACGACTATTTTTACACGAAGTGTTTTTTGGGGGATATCACTACTTTTTGATTTAATTGATTTTCATATGATAGATGAAATAAAAACTGGTCAACAATCAACAGATAAAAGAAAAAAAACTTTTAATTAAAGGATGTTGATCTTTTAATTCAAGGAGAGAAAAAAAAAGATAGAAACAAAACTTTGAAAAGATGTTGAAAGAATATTTCACGGTAGTTGCTGGAGAGAGGAGAAATTTTCAGTATTGTTGGCAATAATTAGAGATGGCTGATACCGAGTACTTCATAGAACCAGTACTTCAGTAATCGATTACATAAAAGTACCGAGTATTTACCGAGGTTCTTTTGTACTTGGTTTTTGAGATTCTGCGAGCGGATGTAAATGGAATAGTGGATTCGAGTAATCACTCAAGAACCAAGTACAAAAGCACCGTTCACTAACTAAATCTCACAATTTTGCATTCAGAATGTTTACAGGAGACGAATCTCGATTCACAAAATTTGTTGGGTGTTTTAGTTTCCAGTGTTTCAATAGATTAGAAGCTCCACCTCCTATTTTATAACCTGAATTAAATAATGTACATTTCCCTAAACCGTCCAATTGTTTGACAAAGAAGTTTCAAATAGAAGACTTGTTTCTACGAGACAAAAAGAAAAATATTAGGACACCGACAGCCTGAATATTATTCATAGATAATATCGGAATAATGAAGTACCTCTCTCTGCTGTACCCAGTTCTAGAGATGGGTATTTGGGTATTATTGTAATACCGATTATTTCATAGAATCGGTACCCGGTATGGTACCCGGCCCCGGCGTGTAATACCAAGTGTTTAATTAAAACGGTACCCGCCTACTACGTACGATACGTCGGTACTTGGTCCCAGTGTGTAATACCGAGTATTTCATAAAATCGGTACCCAGTACGGTATGCGGATCCAGTGTGTTATACCGTCGCCAGTGTTGTACCCGGTACGGGTACAGGTACCTAGCAAAATTTTGTACCCGGTATGGGTACGGGTACCTAATTTTATTATATACCCGGTGCAGGTACTTTTGTAAATGTACCCGGTATTTTTTTGGGTACTTTTCGGGTACGTTATCCTTATCTATAGTAAGTATAGTAATAAGATTTGTCTAAATAATTTTAAATGTGGAGGACAAAGTCTTGTCATTAGAATATCACCTAACAACCAAACTAAATAAAATACCAAATTGATGGTTAGCATTTAATGAGGTCTTGAACTCCAAGTTCCAGGTTAAAAGTCTAGTAAGCTAGATTTTATTTTTATTAAAAATTACTATTAATGTTAATGTATTATTATTATTATCATCATCACAATCAAGAAATAAAAAGATACATTTATTAAAAATAAGGCTTGCACCTTTTTAATTTAAGTATGAATTTGTGAACAAAAATAACTAGAATGTAGAAAAAATAGTATTCTATCATATAAAACAAATTTGAAGAAAATCGGTCAAGCGGTTTTGAAGATACAAGTGATTTAGTCGAAAAAAAATCAAAATTGCCAGGTGTATACAATGTGAAACAATCACGAGGAAGTATTGTGTCCATAATTAGCAGTGTTTTTTTATTTATATTTATAATGTAGGTACATATTTGTAAATTTTGAATGAGATCTATGTAATTTACGATTCATAATACAAAAGCATTGATCAAAATAAATGCTTTATTTAGACTGTCAGTTGTTAGTGGCCAGCCTCCGTGGCGTAATGGTTGTAACTACTGCCCGTAGTTCAGACATTTCGAGTTCGATTCCCAGTTGTTGCAGACTTTTCTAATATTTTTTTCCCCTCGAAACACGTGAGTCTGAACCCAGGCTGGGCGAGTTAAATGTAGGTAGCTGGAACGATTCCCAGCGAATGGAGGGTAAAACCCCCCGTCCTGACTAATTCAAATCAGGACGTTAAAACCAAATACAATCAACTGGTCACAATCGTTTAAAAATGAGGTTGGTGTGATAATTGGTGCTTCTTTTGTGGAACTTCAACCAGTAATAATGAAGAAAAAAACATACCTATTTAATCTTAAAATCCATTAACAATAATTCATTAATAATCAACTAGTGTTTTAACCTTGTATTGAAAAAATAGTTATGAACTCGTTAAATAACGGACAACTTTGTTTAGTGGTTTTGTTTACAATATTTTAATTATAATATGTACCTAAGTATGTACATGGTAGGTAGATGGAAATTCGATCTTGGTAAAATAAAGAGGGAAATGAAAGTGCCGAGTATTATTGTATGATCCGAAATTGCCTCTTACTATGGCTCTAAGAAATGTTGACCCATATATTTGCCTAGCTTCGAGTTACTAAACATGGTGTCAATTCAGCATAATCAGTTGGTAGGTATAAACAGGGTATATTCCCTGAAAATTTCAGCTCGATTGCACAAAAAATGCAACTTATATCATGTTACAATGTTACATACATAGGTAGATGGATAATTGGATTGTGACAAATCAATGTTGATCGAGTTAAACCATACTCACTTCGTTCGAAATTAAACGGTCATAGGAGGTTGACTCAAACTACCAACTAATGTTTTTTTTTCTCACGAGAAAACCGGACATCCAAAGTACAGAGTAAACAAAATTATACCTAGCCGGGATTCGAACCCAGGTCACCTTGCAAACTTTGTGTTTTACCTACACCAGTCGACGACCACAGAGACTGCTCAATACATAATATTTTATTATAATTTATCATTGTTTTGATCTATATTAATCAATATTTTTCCTCTTACTGGCCAATATTTTATACACTTCTCATAATATAGACCTAGTTACCTCTTGGTGTAGAAATCTTTGAATGAAGTTATAAAACGTTATTATTCCCGAACTGATAACTCAGTCTGCTGGCAACTTGGGTAAAGCAAAGATGTTTGGATCCCACCCATATTTTAAGTTCTATGTGAGGCGAAGATTTTTTGTTACTCTCATAAATCTTATTTCAGTTTTTTATTTTTATGTCTCACACTGTCGCTGATTTTTCTAACATTTTATTTACATCGTAGTATATTTCTGCGTAATTAGACCTTCAGAAAGAACCTTCAGTAATCAACTTGGGATAAATAGGCGTGGCTCCAGGGTTCATTTTAGATATTCCTTTAGATGGCTTTAAATACTTTTCTACTTGTTTCAACCATCTGAAATTAAGTGATCTCATTCCCTTTGACTAGACCTTTCTAAAAACACCAGAAATACAACTCTAGGATAATAATAGACGGCTCTGGGCTCCATAATAAGTATTCCTTTCAAAGGGTATAACTCAAGTTTGGTCCAGTGTAATACTTTAGTTATATTTTTATATTTTTTCCTATGATAAGGCCTTTCGAAAAATACCACAATCGCAGCTCCAAGATAACCAGGGGCGGCTCTATGCAACTTTCCCGTTTTATTTTAGAAGGCTATATCTCCTATCCTATAAAAAATAAATACTTGAAACTATAAAAGGTATGCAGAGATGAAAATTCCCTTTTCAAAAACGTATCTCACGTCTTTCTACGATAAGCACACGTTGCTGTACCCTTGACAGAAAATTGGTCTGAAAAAAAAAAAAAAAAAACCCGTATGAATAATTTCATGAAATTCAAGATTTTCGGCGTGGCCAGTAGACGACTTTAACTGTACGTAGGAACCTCGCGCTTTCGTGAAACACAATCTATTTTCGCGTCTCATTACGAATTTGAAATAAAAATTGATAAAAGTTAGCGGTTAATGGGCGAAAACAATAAAACAAAATACATATAAACTCTGTTTCGTGTTAATATAGGCCGGGTGGCTGGCGCTACTTGACGAGCGCTCGCCTCCCGGCGAGCTTGATAACCGATATATCGCCTATAAGGAACAAGTTCACTATATCCGATATGTATCGCTTGTAGAGAAAAATGTACGTTATAAGGGAACTTCGTAAGACATGAAAAATGTACAATTATGTATGAATGTAGGTACAATCATAATCCACTAATTCAAAATCTGAAACAATATTAACTTTGAGGTGCTAATAAAATGATCTAAATTAGACAGGTCACTCATCTACTCCTTGACAAAGACCTGCATAACTAAACATGGTTTCTGTTTTACTCACACAGCATCAAAATGAATTTTGTACGTTATAACCGATAGAAAGTAGCCTTGGGACTTGAAAATTTGTTCGCTAAAGCCGATATTGTTCCTAATAGCCGATGTTTGTTATAAACGATACCAATGTTAATTTTCCATAAGACTCCAAGGGACCGGAGATTTTGTTTGCTATAGCCGATTGTTCGTTATAAACGGTGTCGTTATAAACGATTTCTACTGTATATAGGTAACTCACTACCTACAGTATTTATCAAGCTCGCCGGGAGGCGAGCGCTCGTCAAGCAGCGCCAGCCTACCGGCCTATATTAACACGAAACAGAGTTTATATGTATTTTGTTTTATTGTTTTCGCACACTCCCCGCAAACTTTTATCAATTTTTATTTCAAATTCGTAATGAGACGCGAAAATAGATTGTGTTTCACGAAAGCGCGAGGTTCCTACGTACAGTTAAAGTCGTTTTCTAGCCACGCCGAAAATCTTGAATTTCATGAAATTTTTCATACGGGTTTTTTTTTTCAGACCAATTTTCTGTCAAGGGTACAGCAACGTGTGCTTATCGTGGAAAGACGTGAGCTACGTTTTTGAATAGAGAATTTTTATCTCTGCATACCTTTTATAGTTTCAAGTATTTATTTTTTATAGGATAGGAGATATATCCTTCTAAAATAAAACGGGAAAGTTGCACAGAGCCGCCCCTGGTTATCTTGGAACTGCGATTGTGGTATTTTTCGAAAGGTCTTACCATAGGAAAAAATATAAAAATATAATTAAAGTATTACACTGGACCGAACTTGAGTTAAAGCCTTTGAAAGGAATACTTATTATGGAGCCCAGAGCCGTCTACTGTTATCCTAGAGATGTATTTCTGGTGTTTTTAGAAAGGTCTAGTCAAAGGGAATGAGATCGTTTGATTTCAGATGGTTGAAACAAGTAGAAAAGTATTTAAAGTCTTCTAAAGGAATATCTATAATGAACCCTGGAGCTACGCCTAGTTATCCCACGTGCAAGACTGAAGGTTCTTTCTAAAGGTCTAATTACGGAAAATTATAATATGATGTGAATAAAATTAAAAAAAAATCAACGACAGTGTGAGACACAAAAAGAAAAAAACTGAATTAAGATTAATGAGAGTAACAAAAAAATCTTCGCCGCACATAGAACTTAAAATATGGGTGGGACCCAATCGTCTTTACTTCATCCAAGCTGCCAACAGACCGCTTTGTTAGAGTGGGAATAATAACGTTTTATAAATTCATTAAAAGGTTTCTACATCAAGAGGTAAACTAGATCTATATTATTATTATGAGCAGTGTATAAAATATTGGCCAGTAAGAAGCAAAAATATTGATTTGCAGATCAAATGATAAATAACTATGTATAATAAAATATTATGTATTGAGCAGTCTCTGTGGTGGTCGTCGACTGGTGTAGGTAAATTACAAAGTTTGCAAGGTGACCTGGGTTCGAATCCCGGCTAGGTAGATTTTTTTTACTCTGTACTTTGGATGTCCGGTATTCTCGTGAGAAAAAAAAACAGTAGTTGCTAGTTTGAGTCAACCTCCTATGACCGCTTAATTTCGAACGAAGTGAGTATGGTTTAACTCGATCAACATTTATTTGTCACAATCTAACTATCCATCTACCTATGTATGAAACGTGATATAAGTTGCATTTTTGTCCGATCGAGCTGAAATTTTCAGGGTATATTCCATGGATATACATGCTTGCCTATTAATTCATAATTATTAAATGTATATCTAGTACAATTTCTCACTTCTTCTGTTTATATCTACCGATTGTGCTGAAATGACACCATGTTTAGCAACTCGAAGTTAGGCAAATATATGGGTCACTTTCATTTATCTCTTTATTTTACCAAGATCGAATTGGTCATGTACGTAGGTACATAATATAATTAAAATTGTATTGTAAACAAAACCACGAAACAGAATTGTCCGTTTTTTAACGAGTTCATTACTAATTTTTCAATACAAGGTTAAAACACTAGTTGATTATTAATGAATTATTGTTAATGGATTTTAAGATTAAATAGGTATGTTATTTTCTTCATTATTATAAACTTATTTAAGTCCCACAAAAGAAGCACCATTTATCACACCAACCTCATTTTAAAACGATTGTGACCAGTTGATTGTATTTTGGTTTTAACGTCCTGATTTGAACTAGTCAGGGAACTAGTCAGGGGAGGGTTTTACCCTCCATTCGCTGGGAATCGTTCCAGCTACCTACATTTACCTCACCCAGCCTGGAGGGCTGTGATTCCAGACTCACGTGTTTAGAGGGGAAAAAAATATTAGAAAAGCCTGCAAAAACCGGTAATGGAAGTCAAAATGTCTGGACTACGGGCAGTAGTTACAACCATTACGCCACGGAGGCTGGCCACTGACAGTCCAAATAAAGCATTTATTTGGATCAATACTTTTGTATTTTGAATCGTAAATTACGTAGATTTCATTCAAAATTTACAAATAACTACCTACAAATACAGGGCATCCATAAAGTCTCGCCCAAGCCTGGGTTTCTCAAAAACGACTCAATATATCAAAAAACGCTAAAACCTGTATATCTACACAGCCCTAGTCAGGTTGGAAATGGACCGACTTCAAAATCTTAAATAGAATGGTGTGTCTTGTGGAATATTGTCGAAAGGTGTCATTGAGACAATTTCATTACAACAAATTTCAGTGAGTTACGACTTGCCGTTCTTGAGATACAGGGTCGGACGTCCTGCGTATCCATATATTTTGACGTATAACTTGTTAACCGTAAATTATAGAAAAATGAAATTTGTCGATAAGAACTCCTTATGGCAAGACCTGTCGAACATTTATAACTCGACATACACTCTTGATGTTAGTTTCTGGTCGGTTTCGTCAGGCAGCCGGACGAACAAAAAAAAAACTATCGAAAAAACAAATCAAGTTTTAACTTGTTCGAAAGGTTTTACCACAAGGAGTTATTATCAACAGACTTCATTTTTCTGGAAGTTACGGTTAACGAGTTATACGTCAAAATATATGGATATTAGGCAGGACGTCCGACCCTGTATCTCAAGAACGGCACTAGTTCAATATAAATTACCCAACATTTTATATGATTGTCTTATAATATTACTGCGTATCACAACAACCTTAAAATAAAAGTCTTTTTTCTTTTATCTGTTCATCACTTTTTATTTCATCTATCAGAGGATTTCATCTAAATCAAAAAGTAGTGATATCCCCCAAAAAACACTACGTGTAAAAATAGTCGTCAAGTGTTGGAATGATTAAAAAGAACTGATATCAAAAACGTCAATTTTCTATGTGCTGAAGGAATTATTTTTCACGTAATAAGTCTCTTGATAATTCAAACAAAATAATAGCCTCACAACAACAAAACACCTTTGAGCAAACTTCGATTTGGTAATTTGAGAATTTAACCAAAAAATAGCTACACAACAAAACAATGCTCTTGTAAGAACAATGTTGCATAATTACAGAACCATTGTTCTTACAAGAGCATTGTTTTGTTGTGTGGCTATTTTTTGGTTAAATTCTCAAATTACCAAATCGAAGTTTGCTCAAAGGTGTTTTGTTGTTGTGAGGCTATTATTTTGGTTGAATTATCAAGAGACTTATTACGTGAAAAATAATTCCTTCAGCACATAGAAAATTGACGTTTTTGATATCAGTTCTTTTTAATCATTCCAACACTTGACGACTATTTTTACACGTAGTGTTTTTTGGGGGATTTTGTCATCTCGGCCTTGAACATGAACTTGAAACTTTTCCTATATTATAACAATACGAAATGTTAATAACTACCAAAATAAACTAGGAGAAAGCTATTTTTAGTATACATAATTAGTAAATATTTAGGTAAGCTACTCAGAGCATTACATAATTTGTACCTGGTAGATACTTCGTGTGCACGATAATTAGTACAATATCAGAATAGATATGAAGCATGCAAAAAAAATGCACACGTGAGCATTTTATATCCTTTAGGTGGGTAGGTATCTATTGGTACCTACCCACCTAATTTAATGTGATTAATACAGGATTTAATGTGATTAGTATAGGTAACTTCCAAGTAAAATTCATAGAACTTCCTGTTGACAAAGTGCACAATTAAGCAGGAACTTGCTGCTTCATCCGTACATAGCCACAGGACTTTAATATTAACCATGACAAGGACGTGGTACGTTATTTGTACATTCGGCTATTGAAATAACTTTCTCGGTTTCCACTCATACCTCGTGAGGAAAAATGAGTAGCTGATTTAATGTGAAGCAGCGACCAGTGGCAGAATCTTAGGCAAAAAAATAATACAAGATATTGTAAATTAAAGTGGTAAAGTCCTATGATTCTGCGCTACCCACTAATGTTGTGACATAATAACAAAAAGAAAAAGCATTATTAATTATTATTATTATAACTTTCTCTTGTTAGAAGCGTGATTGGAAATATCGAGATTTTTATTTATTTATCTACAATCATTACCTTACCTTACATGCTTTTAATGCACAGTTATCATATGTGTGTTAATCACGATGTGATATCACAATTACTGAAATTCGCTTTAATAAACACTTGCTGAACACACATGTGGCTCCAACCACGAACCTCCGGTTACGAGTCTACCGCCCTATGAATCGAGCTACCAAGTTCCATTTCTAGAGCGACTGTTTTGTGACCGCTGCCACCGAATGAATGGATTAGACGGTTTAGGGATCTGTAAAATTTGGAAATATTCGCACAGAAAAAACAGTAAAACCTACAAGCAGATATGAAAATTTCCATTAGAGACTGAAACTATGCGAAATGAATATGCAGTGGACCAGAGTTTGGTGGCTGTCTGACCGACCCCTCTGTAAATATGGAATCCATCCGTGGTAGGTAAATATAATTAAAGCTACAAGACGTAGATGGGTGCATTATTCTCAATGTAGGGTAGGAAAATAAAATGGATAGAAAATAATAAATTGGATACTGCGCAGCAGTACCAGGGTACTTCAGAGAGGAAACAGAATTTTGTCATTCTGGATCCACACGGCCAAGTCTTGAGGGAGGCTACGGTGACGTGACTGAGCTGGGGTGAGACGCGAGTGGTGAGGCATGTCACAATATTTCACAATAAAATCGTGTGGGAAATCTTTTATGAACGCGGAATATTAACACGATACTTGTCTTTGTAGTAATCTCTTTCTCTCTCTTTGTTATGCTCTTCTTTACCATTTCATCTTCTTGTTTCTGTATTCCACCTCTTTTGATACTTCTCTTTTGAGTGTCACTACTTTCTCTTCTCTTTTGATTTCATCTATGTCTCTCGATCCGAATTATTTGTATTTTATAGCTCTCCGTAGCTTTCCATATCTTTACGGGGGTTTTCTCTGGATTTTTCTGTATTATTTTATTTTCAAAGAGCAGCCGTGATGAAATATCATTTCTTTCAGTTATTTTTATGAAAAAAATAATCCCCACCCCTTGTTTTTCTAAAAATTACACGTTGAAAGTGAGATATTGCACCTGAGGTGGTGAGTTTTATGATTCGAAATCTGAATCACAATCTGCGGCAGTAGAATTTTCTCTCCTTGCTCTTTAAAGTTTTTCCAAAATTTATCCGTATACCTACCTTATACCTGGGTAGTAAAATTATGTTCAAGGAAACAGTAAAAAATTCAAGGTACGTATTTATAATCATGTCATATAGAACATCTCCTCATCTTGAGGAAGTGTTCTTAAAACAGAAGTACTATTGCCTCTCTTTACGAAACTCATTCGTTGCTTGAAAATAGAGCCAAGTGCAAGTTGTGTCAGGAAAGAACTAAAGAACGTTAATGACCAAGCTCTGAAAGTCCGTACCTTCCACTCTTGAAACTTTGTTGCTATTTCTATTGCTATAATGAGTTAATGAGGCTAGGTAACAAGTGTACCGAGCATCAGATGGAAAGTGCAAGCACCAAGTTCACATCCTTGTATAGACAACACTGTGCTAGTTGTGAAGGTGCCTAATTAGGTAGTTAGATATTTTAGAATCTCGAATGTAACGTTCTTCGTTGTAATTATGAGTAGTCTTTCAATTAAGATACATCTTAATTGAAAGCCATTTTGAAGTACTAGGTAGTAAAATTTCTAATCAGAAAGGATAGCGTTCCTAGTCCATAACTTCTGGGTCGTGGGTGCGATTTCTGGCGGATTTTTACTTTCCTTATCCTATAATAAGGAAAGTATTGTATTCGTCGAAAATTTGACCTACCCAGTTTTTCACATTTCTGGACGAATCATAGCCTCAGGATACCAAAAAAGTTGTTTTCAGCCATTGGTCCGTGCGTCTGTCTGTCTGTGTGTAAGAACGGTAAGAGCTAGAGACTTGATAAAATTAATTGTATACACCAGACGAGCCACGAAACTTTTGGTTGAAATCGGCCGCAGGGCCGCAAATATTGGCCGCAACCGCCGCTTCTTTCAATTGGTTAAAGATACAAAAAAAGTTAGAGAACAAAATTTTCTCGGATTAAAAAAATAATAGGGGTATACCCTGATCATTTTTTTGGTATCTTGAACTTTTTGGAACCCAGCGCCAATTTACCGGTATTTTGGGGGGACCCGCTTGGACTAACTTTTTTATTATTCACCCTAGATGGGGGTTGCGACATATCAAATCCAATGATTTTGAGGTGCTGATTACGAATCAGGCACTGATTTTTAACTATCTGTTACCGTTGAGTCACCAGTGGCTTTTTTTTGGGCATAAGGAAAGTCGTGTGATGTTAACACCAGATTTTTTTTTATTATATTTAAACATATCAATCAAACAGGTTGTCGTTATTCTATTTATACTGTTTTCTTTTACCCATTTTCGCTGCTATGAAATGTTCGGATTAGGAAATTTCTGATCATTTTACAATAAGACTAACAGTACAGTAGATAATGTTTGTTCAGGTGGTATTCGTATCACCGGATCTCTACGCTACCTGTATTGACAGACTATCAACGCCTTAACCACTCCAACTCCAATGCATGGTTTAACTTTAATAAGTAGGTTCCTGTCGAGAAAAAATAAATAAAACATAGAACAAAGTTTTACGTTTGAATATTAAAATGTCTTTTGTTTAATTTCTCGTTGTTTAAAAAAAGGAAAAGGTGGTTACAACGATTTCTCTAAGAATTATGTACATAGTATTTAACAAGAAAGCTGTATATTATCCTGTGGAATTCTCTAGAACCTAATATATTCATTTGTATGTAATTTTAAATAGCAGAGGGTAATAAAAAGCATTACCTACATGGAAGGGGAGGGTACAGAGAGACTGAAATATATTACTGTAGTAATAAACATTTGTACAAACATGTAATTCTTTACAACAAATATATAAATTAAATATTATTATGATAAGGCACTGAAGAATAAATTAGAGATCACAAAATAATAAAATATATAATGCAATATATTGCTGGTCTCAGGAAAGACCTCGTTTTGAAGGGATGTTGTTCACTTGCAAAATCAACCGAACACACATACATACATACTTTCCAAGTTTCAAATTACATTTTTACGGAAAATTGTTCCGTAAATTTGTAGATGAATATTGAATACCTAAGAGGTCAATATGACTTTTTAATGTGACAGAACCTACTGAGCATTTTAATAATCATCAAGAAATTCAAATAGAAACATATTAGGTACTCATGGTAGTTATCCGATCTATTCTATGTGAGTTTACAGCTTGGAAAAACATGAAAGGCTTTATTATTTTGATGTTTCCTATACATATACGAGTATTATTGTTCAGTGACAAACAAGATACGCCTATTCTCACTAGTAAGTTTGTTTAGAACAAAACTCCGGGCGAGTAGTAGACATCCACGCGCTGAACTCAGTTTATCTTTACATTTCTTTAAAATTCCGCTAGTAATATTTTCTGCTCGATTCCTGTTCACGAGAACTCAATTCCTGCGAACATTTTGACCTCAATGTCGTTTGCAATTTAGTGTGATATTATTAGAATTTTGCTATATCCCTGTGGAACTTGAGCATTCATTTAATTGTTTTCAATGGGAAAATTAAGAGCTGACTCTGAATCCTTTTCATTCCGTCGCTAAGCTCACAGCTTGAGCTCCCACACAATGAGGTGGGGGGTTCCGTCGGAGCGGGTGCAGCAGGGCTGCTGGTAGTTGACGTAGCCCTGGCCCCCCAGCACGGTCACAAGGGTGTACTCCTTCCTTTCCTGCACCTCCCGGCGAGATCGGACAGAGCCCGACTCAGAAGAAGAGGACAGAGACCATTGCGACGGCGCCCTCTCGGCCTTGGCAGCGGCTGTCCCGGGTTCTGTTTCGTAGTCCTTGATGTACATCAGCTCCCCGTACAAGCCGTAAATGTCGCAGGCGAGAGCTTTTGTCGGTAGTCTGAGAGTGAGAAGAGAGGAACAAAGGGATGTGGTAATTTTATGGATTATTTTTAGAGGAGATTTCCTTTACGGCTATCAAAGAGTGGACGGGAAAAGCAAAGCCAAAACTGTAAAAACAGTTTATCGTCCTATTATGGGTTTTATGTTAAAGTTCTGTCTGAGCACTTAACTTGTACTTGGTCAAATAACTGTACTATCATGGGTAGTTATGTTCTTCAGTCTTTTATGAAGGTCTCAAAGACTGGAGAACAGCAACTTGAAATAGTAGCACTGGAACTGTAAATCAGCATTTAAAATGCGGAAAATCGAAAAGGTTCCATGAGAGCTTGATTATTAAGTTCTTTTATGTCAACACAGAGGAATTTATGTATTAATTTCTAACTAATGGTCCCTCCGATGCAGTGCGTGTAACTTGAAAGGAATACATAGCAAAACTCACCTCTTGAGGGCCGTGGGCGAATCTTGCAGGGCTAGTAGGAACCGCACGGGCCCGGTATGGGCATGCAGGGCGATGTTGACCCGCCCACTAATGATGGGTACACCCTCCAGCCGGGGAAGCGGCACCGTGAGGCTGATGCCCACGTCGGTCCCCACCCACAGCAGACCCTTGCAAGCCATCAGGGCCGTCACGCACACGGGGGGGTTACTGTCCCCCCCCAGCATGCGACTCACGTTGGACGCCACGTTGATATCCTGCACAAGTCAGGAGGTTGAAATTATAATCATCTGTTGTGTACGGAGAATCACGGAACATAGGCTGTTCCTCTTATACGATGTCAGTGACCAAGCATAAATAATTAAAACTGAATATCTAGTTTTTCTTCTTTGTATTTTATTACTTTATTTTATTGACTATTGTAATGCTCTTGCTGTGAAAACAGCAAATAAAAGTTATTCATATCTTAAGTATAAAATGTGGTGATTGAGAGGAACAAAAGCCCTAATCAGCTCTTTACCAAATTTATAAGGGTTTAAAGGGGCTTAAAAAAAGTTACCACATTAGTTGGTCCTGTCCTGTATTATTCCAAAAACGAGCTGAAAAATATATCCAAGAAAACAACTCACTAAACTATTATTTAGTAACCCAGTAACAGAACATGAAAACTGCCGTAGCTACATCAACAGCTTTAGAATTCATTCATTCACGGAACATTATGCGGTTTTGTTCTCAAATGTCTATCCATATTCTCACATGTCTATCCATAATTTCAGTTTGTACCAGACCTAAATATATAACACTTGGAACGTATCAAATTCAATGTGGTTATTTGAATTGCGTTTCTATTGATTGATTTAACAGCATGCTTTTGTAGTACCTCAGCCGACGTCAATAATTTTTTGAGCATAACAACTCTCTTAAAATCACTATAGTTAGAAAACATCCATTGAAGTTAATACTTGATTGATCACCACTCGAATTCGAACTTGTGTGATGATGCTTTCTATTCATGTCAGAACCCTAGCTGAATCAAGTTGGGAAGATAATTTGAGAGTTTCCAGAAAAAGGAAATAATAATGATAATAATAGCGCGTTATTTATACTGCCCGATTAAGACTAATGAGTGCCATTTTTCCAGTACTTAGACCAAGACATATTATTATAAAATCCCAAGTGGGAGGATAGCTACTCAAAAAATAAAGAGGTGCTTTGTTAAACTGTTGGCATAATGGGACTACCTGTCTTGCGCTGACAGTCTAAATAAAGCACTAATTATACTTATACTTATAGCTTATCCATGACCGGCTGGGTTTCGAACGCACGACCTCTAGATTATCAGTCAGAAAGAAGGTAAACCCCGTCTTGAATGAGTTGAGTGAAGCAAAACAACTCACCTGAAGGTGCTTGAAGGTCTCCGTGTGGTAGAGACAGATGGTGGTAGAGTTGGTGAGGGAGAGCCACAGTCCCACACCTGAATGCGCCATGAAACTCACGTTGCCTCCCACGTGTTCCCGCTGAATCGCGAAGCTTTTCTGTGGAGCCAATCACCAATGCAGGGTCACACAATGCTTTGTAGAATATAACTACTTATTGTCATGTAGATGCAGAGGGGTCATAAACAATTCGTAAAGTATAGTTATTGCAGTTTTATGGCACTTTTCACCTCTAAAATCGTTGAAATTGTTTAGTGTTGTTAAAAGTAAGTACTTAACGTTTACCATGTTTTGATTTTCAATTTGAAGTCATTTTGTCGTAAAAATTTGCATGATTAGATTTCTCACTGTGTTCCCTTTGTTCTATTGACAAGGTTTTTTCATTAGAACACAATATCATCTTTTTTAAAGAAAAATATTTTCAGTTAAGATTTGCCAAATTACCTAATTCAGCACAACCCAGGCTTGGTGGCTAACCAGTGTGACCACGCAAATTTAAAACCTCGTGATGCTGGCTATCTTCAACCCAACCTGGATATCTATGCATTCCAAAACACAAAGACGTCTGGCTCGGGGACGTTAAACACGGAGAAGACCAGTGTTTCGCTAGCGGACTATAATCAGAGAACAGACTAGCGAACCCTCACAAGCGAGGCTAGCTTGTAGTTTCCTAAGGGTTTATTTTATAGCTTAAAAGAAAAAGTCCAAGTCCTAACGATGGTGGATCACACATAGAAATATGTGATTCAGGACGAGCCAACTTTGAAATAAAGTTGGCTGGAGACTATCATTTCCCCCTCCAGCTGTAGCCAAACTAACTACAACAACAACAAACAATAATATTAATGTTATTTTTTTTTCTTGCAGATCTTTATATCCCACGTCGAACAAAACTAGAGTATTTGTTTTATGAATTTTCAACGAATTGTGTATAACCTACAATGACTAGAATGACGAATGACCTACAGTATCAAAGATACGTTCGGACTTTTACACGATGAGAAACATCGCTGATAGATACTAATCTCACCTGCAGTTCGCCCGTGATAGCGTTGAGCACGGAGATATGCTTGCCGCATGCGGCATACATGGAGAGATTGATGGGCAGCAGACAGGAAACAGGGTCCTCCCCCAGAGGGATGACCTCGGGTTCGACCCCCGCGTTGCAGCGGCGGTAGAGCAGTAGGGAGCCGGTGTCCAGGGCCACGAACACGTTATCACAGTGCTGTCTGAGGGTGGTCACACGGGCGTCGGGCGGCAGGGGCAGGGAGGACACCTCGTAGGGCTGAGTCAGGTCCGAGGCAGAGTAGATGAGAATGCTGGGGTGAGAGGGTGGACATGGGAATGGTTAAAAAAAATTCGTTTCATTCAACATTTATGTCGAATGAAATTCAGTTCAAGAACCGACCTCAGTTGCTTGATCGATGATGCGACGAACGGAGGTCGGTGGTTACAGTCTCAAGTTCAGCAAAGATTTAGTTTAGTGATTTTGATCACATTGTAACCAACACAATTATAAAATTGAGTTAAAGATTTTATTTAATATAAAAGATCTTTCTAATGGTGCTCAATTTAAAATCAATGATTAAGTCATGTGATGTATTGATAAATTTTGGGCTTTTGATAATTCAGTCCCAGAGACCAGTTTTTTCTAACAACTAGCTTGAGTTTGAGAAGCAAGGTGTAGTAACACTTACCGAGACGAGTTGGTGCCCATCCACACGGTGTGGGAAGACCTCACGTACTCGAGTGAAGTCACCTCCACCCCAGGCATGGCTATGCTCGCCACAGGTTTCATGCCTCCTCCGGTCTGGATAACGGAGATCATGCTGCCTCCCGTATCTGCCTCCAACATGCACACCCATAGGAAGGAGAGCTTGGCACACGGGGAGGTGTAGAAGCAGCCGCACACCACCTAGGTCATGGGAGAGAATGAGTGTGTGGAGGTCGCACGATAGTGTAGATTTGTGACTTCATGCACTAGTCCTACCTTCAGCCGGGTGTGCTATCATTCACTACTCGACTATTTACGAAGTTTTCGTCAGAATTTTAAACAATAATAAATTAGAGATGCTTTTTTATACGGAGTGTTACAAGTCAAACAATAAAACATGACCCTTCTAAAACATACTGGCTTATCCCCAAACTGAACTAAATAATAACAAATTTATAGGCATTTCAAAATAGGTCTGTATTTACATTGACAATGTCTCAAGATGGAAGAGGCAATTATTTCAGTATAATTATTAAAGAGAGGAGGCCACATTGGGAAGTCAAGTAGTTAAAGCGATATATGCGATATAAGACAAAATTCATAAGACATTCAATAGAAAAATAAATCTCAATACCTTTGAGTAACATTTGATACAGAAGCGGGTACCTTAATATTAAAATGTACACGTACCTGAAGGAATATTGGGCTGTAAAGGTTTGAAATTAACATCTAACTGAATCAGACGTACTTTAAGGAGTTCAAATAGTAGTTATTTTTGGAATATGAAAATATCAAAACATTTGATAACAAAGAGGAATATTTTCGGAAAGTACCAATTTTCCAAAATGGTAGAAATAAATATTAATAAAGAAACAACACTAACTTGTTTGTAAGTTTCGTCCATGTAAACTCTTTGATGGAGAAAATAAAACGTTCCAAGGGTAAATGGGATCAAAGAGTCCAGGCACCTAATACAAACAGATGCTGGATTTATGTATTTGAGTAACTTTCTTGTCTAGACAGCCTTTACCTTTCAAAGGCTATTTGCACCTAAGACACACAGGAGGGTCTCTTACCTCTGACACGCAGGGTCTCTTACCTCTGACACGCAGGGTCTCTTACCTCTGACACGCAGGGTCTCTTACCTCTGACACGCAGGGTCTCTTACCTCTGACACGCAGGGTCTCTTACCTCTGACACGCAGGGTCTCTTACCTCTGACACGCAGGGTCTCTTACCTCTGACACGTAGGGTCTCTTACCTCTGACTTCTGATGAGGTACAGCCAAGGGATGGGCGGCTACGAATAGGGGCATCTTATTAGAGGGGCGGTTCTCAGACTCCGGCACCTCCCAAGCCGGGTAGTTGTTGGGATCCAAGGCAAGTCTGGCTAGTCTTAGTTCTGAAAAAAAAAAATGATATTTCAGTTAACATATTTTTCATTATATCCATTGGAATTATTTATATTTATGACTAGCGGGTTACACCCGCCGCTTCGCCACCCCATCAGACACACACACACACACACACACACACACACACACACACACACATCACACACCAAACCCACACACCACACCACACACACATATGCACAGTGCACACACACCCATACACACACACACGCACACACACACATCACAATATATCGGATATGGTAAACTTGTTCCTTATAGCCGATATATCGGTTATAGTGAAAATCGGCTATAAGAAACAAATTAAGTTCGTTAGAAACGATTTCTACTGTATATAGATATAGACTAATTAAACCAAAGGATTAATGTCACAGTTACTCAAACCCACCTTACTAAAATTCGCAACATGGGACACGAACCATCGACCCCCAGGTTACAAGTCAATCTGCGCGATGTTTATTTTTTTAAATGCGGATAAAGGCCGAAATAGAGAACAGGATTAAATATGAGATAAGACAGACTGTCCCTCAGGTCACTATGTGCGCTGTGATCGGTTCAAACTCTGACTTCAGAGAGGGTCTGGCATATCTTAAATTTAATCCTGTTTTAAATAGTTCGGCCCTAAAACAAAAGGCTCCCGGATACCATTAGAATTTAGATTTCTTCACATAAAAAAACCTATTACTGTCTCGTAATGGGACTTCTTGTCTCGAGCCGACAGTCTAAATAAAGCACTACTATACTATACTATACTATACTATTTGAAATTACAATTTGTCGTTATGTCAGTACATTCAGTATTACCCTGGAGAGAGTTGTAATACATATTTACGGTAATCCTTTATGCATTGCGTATGGAAAAGATATGCTCACCTGTCGCCCATTCCTTCCTCGCCTCTGGACTCTCCATCTGGAAAGCGAATGCTGTCTTGTCCAGCCGGAGCTGCAGACAGCAAGAGTCCACCCAGGACATCTGGTCGTCCT
This sequence comes from Bactericera cockerelli, assembly GCA_024516035.1. Taxonomy (NCBI): domain Eukaryota; kingdom Metazoa; phylum Arthropoda; class Insecta; order Hemiptera; family Triozidae; genus Bactericera; species Bactericera cockerelli. Next base: position 34,705,794 of record CM044955.1, on the reverse strand, counting down.
TGCGCTGGATCTCGCACTGGATGGAGCTCAGCACAGTGCGGACAGAGTCCTGGTTGAGATCCTGGGGGGTGGTGGAATGCTTAATTAATGCTAGGATAAACATTCATCTGATAATTCGAAATATTAATGTGCATTTAAAAGTATAAGTAATGCATTACCAAAAAAATTATCAAGAATTCTTACATTTTGATGAAATCTACTTGATTTACCTAGACATTGAAGGATCTAAAATAATACAAAAATGCACCATACAATGCATACCTAGGTTTATTTTCTTCTTAAAGTAGGGTACCTATGATTGAGAAAATTGATACATTTCAACACTCATTGTTGTTATAGCCAGCTGGGTTACAGCTGGAGGGGGGGAATGATGGTCTCCAGCATACTTTATTTCAATGTTGGCTCTTTCTGAACCACATATTCCTATGTGCCATTAAAACCTCAGGAAACTACAAGCTAGCCTGACTTGTCAAGGTTGGCTAGACACTTACGCTTATCCTCCTGCATTTGAACACAAAATAATTTGAACTTTTTGCGTCTTTAAACAATGTAACTTATTCGCTTATGTTCTTTTTGCAATGGCAAAAAATCATTCTCACTTGGTATTCCTGTTTCAGCGAGGAAACTAGTTTTCCTATCCGACTGATCACTTCATAGTCGTGCATGAGATTGCTCAGGTCCTGACACAGCTTGTCTGTTCGATCACTCGGGGCGCTGGTGTCGACGTTATTGCTTGAAGAGGAGGTAGGGGGGTGCAGCAGACGACTTAGAGTGGGTGAACTCATGTTCTCCATAACCTGTGCAAAAGAGGATTAATTGTTAAACTATTAGACTGTTTTAATAAGCTCACGTTCTCCTTCAAGTAAGCATGGTAGGGTTCATGGGTAAATTATTAGACATGTTTCAAGAAGCTTAATTTCCTATGCATGAGAGGGGTAATGGTTAAATTACAAGACATATTTCAAACATGGATCAAACCTTTTGGTTACACAATTATTTATGACCTCATCACCTCATTGAGAAAGTAACCTTTAAAATCAGTAATAATGTAATAATAAAACGCAATCCTAGGGAATAAAGTGATTCAAAGTCAACGTAAAACTCAACGATCGCTGGTTAAGGCTTGAATAATTGGGAATATTTTTTTTTCTTCTGACAATGTAGGTGTAAAAAAAGAGATGGAACAAATCTCAAGTTCAACAATGGCATGTTTTGGAAGATCTTGTGCAATGGGTCGGATAAAAAAATATGACTTCCCAATACGTATGTACAAAATACATATTTATGCTATCATACTCGTAAATTATGCAAATCTGTTAATTAATTATTTTTTCCTCTGACTCCACTCCTTCGGCCCCTCTTCATTTGGAACTAATCATGGATTAGAACAAATTTAATCAGAGTTCTCCACTTCAACAGTGCGAAAAAATGTCACGATATGAATAGCAAAGTTTTTTGTTAATTTTTTCTTATTTTTGAACATTTTCAACTTTTTCAAGTTTCTTCTAGTAGCTAGATACTTAAGCACCATCGAAGTAGTCGCCCCTTTCTTGTTACCTCTCTCACTCTTCTTTCTCGTCTCTCTCTTGTAGGTAGATTAATAAGAACTTTTTAATTTTTTTTCTATTCTATCTTTTCTTTCTTTCATAAAAGAAAATGATAACTTTGTTCTTATTTAATCCTCTGCCAGTTTCCGTAATTAAGTCTCGTAAGGAAGTCATTACTCATTCTCTCGACCTCCCCTCCTCTCTTCTCTTACCTCCGCGAAAGATAATTCAGATTGAACAAAATAATTTCTTCCCATGGCCCTCGCTCCCATCATTATCTCCTTTTTTTCTTCCTCAATCTTTGCCCTCATATCTTTCTTTCTCCAATTCTTCCTCTTATCGCCTTATTCCTTTTAATCTCTCCTACCACAGATTACCGTGTCAGGCAGACGCAAAGTTTTTTTCAGTTCAGCGGGGCGTAAAAGAAAGCTGAAGTTTGGACTCATCATTTCTTATTGCTGATAAGGCAAGAAACCGAGGATAAGTGTCTTCTTGACTTGCACACAATACAGAACCGTCTTGCGTATAATTATTCTGTCTAAGCAAGATATATATCCAGCATGAATTAATGTTATTACCAGCGCAGGTATAGTTGCCTTTCGACATCCCTATTACCAGAAACAGCTTACACAAAGTAGAAAGTTTCAAATGAAACGGGCTTGCTTTCTAATGAGGTTGTTTCACTTACCCCTAGAATACTCCAGAATATGAACATAGGTAGGACATATTAAGATAGGTAGGTATTAATTGTAGATGTCTTAAATATTGTTCCTACTTGCCTATGTATTTGTGTATAATTATACTAAATAAAAGCAGGTTACCTGCATATGTTCAAATTCAAAAAAGGTATTAATTAGATCTCTCCATTTTGGAAAGTATAAAGTTTTTTTTTTATCATATTTGTATTTTGTGTTAATCACTTTCGTAATACCACAACTACTCAAACTCGCTTTTACTAAATCTACGCTGAAACCGGGACTTGAACCACCGACCTCCAGGTTACAAGTTCGCCGCCTTATTAGATCAAGCTACTGAAGTCGGTGGATTTTGGAAAGTATACGCTTAATTGATACTTTCAAAAATCAATTGTTTATTTCCTCCCAGGTCGGATTCACACGCTCACCTGCACGTCACTGATGGGACAGCTCCACTTCAGAGTCAGTCTTGAAGCCTCGTTCACACTCACGCAAACCAGAAGGTCGTTGAGTAGGAGCAGTCTTCTAGGTTTGTACTTGCCAACATGGCCGGCTGGGTTCATATCCTGAATTTGACAAGAAAGAGAAAATGAAAGTCAACTTCCCAAGTGAAAAGATATAATGATGTACGCAGATATCTAAAAAAACATACATGTAAACAGATATGATAACTTGGAGATGGTTCACATGGCGTACAGAGATGAGTGAAGATTCGAGTGATGATGTGCTGGTGATAAACTAACAGCAATTAGAAGTTAGTTAGTTAGTTAGTTATCATACATGTGTTTGTGTTAATCACTTTCGCGATGTCACATCTACCCAAACTCGCTTTACTAATCTTTGCTGAAACCCGCCGCCTTATCGATCAAGCTACTGAGGTCGGTAACTAACGGCAATTAGAAGAGAATGTTTACATGATAGAGAGTACAATTAAATCTTAGTAAAGGTACTTATTTTCAAAGGCCAATAGCCTTCAACACGTTCAATTTAATTTGTTCTTTCATATCATTCACCGTGTATTGAACGGTAATGAGTGTCTAAAACCATCTTGTGACCCATCGGTTCCCTGAGAAGTCGGTAGGAAGCGTTTCTATCGAACAAAGAGGGCGCTAGTGTTCAAGGTCAACAACCTTTGCGTAGTCGTATTTTTCTTTCTAACCAAAATTTTTTTCCTGGTTAGGTTTCTTCCAAATATTTCCATTTTATTCCAAGGTCATTCGTAAAAGAAAAATGCGTTTGGTTACTTTTAAAGATAAACAATGGACTTAACCTATAAAAGAACTGGAAGCAAGAATTTTCTACTTCCACTTTGGTTAACTTTGGAAGTGGAAATTTTTCCTCTTCCAAAAGAAAAATGACTTGCTTCCAGTTTGGTTCATTTTATTCCCGTTTGGTTAACTTTGGTTAGAAAGAAAAACACGGCACGTGACTCACCAGCTGCGTGACGTCATCCTGTCTCAGCAGGACGCGGTGCACATCCGCCAGGGGGCGGGAGCTGAGCTTGCCGGAGATGGACTTGAGGATGTCCTTGAAGGCTTGCGTCTGCTCCGCCTCCCGCTTCCTCTCGTTGAGGAGCTCTGCCAGGGACTCGAGCTGGGTGAGGGCCAGCTGCAGGGACATGCGGTCCGGGTGCCCGTGCCCCGTGTGGTTCAGCAGGTCCTGCGAGCAGAACCAACCACATTGTATATTTTACGTAGCCCTAGTATGGCTTTAAGAACCAACGACATCTCTATATATAAAACAGAAAAAAGGACTACCTACCTACCTAATGTTTGTTTGTTTGTCCGGAGTTGTTTAGCCAAAACGGTAAGAGATAGCGAAAAATGTCTCAGAATTGACCCCCCCAAAACCATTATCGCTTTGTTCAGAAAAATTATAAAAAGTTCAAAAAGGCATTGCTGTCCAGCAGTACGGCCATGCCTTAGTAAATTTGAAATTCAGTCCCGTTGCAAAGCACGGGCAAACGGCTAGTTGTATATATTACGTAGACCTAGTAATGGCTTTAAGAACCAACGACATTGTATATTTTACGTAGACCTAGTAATGGCTTTAAGAACCAAAGACATTGTATATTTTACGTAGACCTAGTAATGGCTTTAAGAACCAACGACATTGTATATTTTACGTAGACCTAGTAATGGCTTTAAGAACCAACGACATTGTATATTTTACGTAGACCTAGTAATGGCTTTAAGAACCAACGACATTGTATATTTTACGTAGACCTAGTAAGGCTTTAAACAAAGTTAGAACTCTAGACTCAAACGAAGACCCAAAAACACTATGGATTAACGGACATTAGGAATTAATGACATTATTATAACCTCGTTTTACCTAACAGAATATCTGTATCGAGGATGCAAATAGCAGAAACTACAGCGAATAAAACCTTACATTTTACGTAAACATAACATGCCTTTGAAATTCCTAACCCCTGACACAAAATCATTCAGATTTTTTTGTAAATAAATTAACATGCTTTGGTGTACTCGTATTCTTGCTGCAAGATGCTTACATACACCCAAAAAGGTTTAATAGACCTAACATCTGAAAGATGAAAAAAAATGTACCTACTTAAGGAATTCATGTAAATAATTTTATATGAATTTAATCATATAAATTATTATCATCATACCTGGAGAAAGAGAATGAACTGAGGAAAGCGTTGGACAGGTTTCACCATGAGGCCGAAGAAAGACAGGCGATCACTGGATGAGTTTTGCCGGGACTAAAACATAAGGATGAAAATAACAATATTATAAATTAAATGTCAGTGTAAGCTTCCAACATTCGGATTTTCAAAACATTTATGATTTTACCAGACTGTTTACTCATGGACTCTTCTAAAAATTAGGTTTCTTTGTTCAATATTATTTTGGTCTTCACTTTCTTTCTATAGTGATTACACATTGATTATCTATGGAAATATCTTGAATAATACTACCCACTACAAAAGCAATAAAATGTACCATCCCAAGAAATGTATTACAAGCGTGGTAATCAAGAGTGATGTCAAAATTAACACGCTCGTTTTGTTTTTCTTGACGTTGCAAAACTAGCATTTTGCTTGATTACTACAAAACCTTGAAAATAATGTAACTGGGAACTTGAGCCATCATCCTCCAGATTAAAAATCTGCTACCATACAGATAGAGCTACTGAGTGTTATCGTTTTGTGTTAGAATCTTTCTTTTCTTCTCTTTTGTTGCTGCCATGCTTGAACACTTGGATAGCTTTCTGTCACAGCAATAGTTTTTCACCCGAACACCTTCTGTGTGTGACAAACTCCAGAACTTTCCCGACACAAGAAATAACAATAAAATATTTATGAAAGACTCTTTCACCTAACCGCTCTATTGGATACGATGCTTCATTTGGAAAAGCAACTGAAAGTTAATGTAGTGTGCACTAAACGTACAACATGCGATATAAAAAAACTGTAAGCTATCCGTCTTGGAAGAAAAATTACGAAAGATGTTTACACAAATGAAAACAAAGAACAATTGAGAACAATAGGGGGATGGAAGGGAAGGAAAAATACACTAAATGAAGTAGAAAAGAAAAAGAAGATAGCATCATTTTCTGTTTTACGTTGCGAACCATCCATCAATGAGAAGAAAATATCATACCACCAGTTGGGACACTCTCAAAGCACATTGTGTAAGTCGCAATAATAAAAAAAAATGCAATAATATTTCTTAAGATGCTGGAAAGAGACTTGAGCCATAATATTGTTGGACTTTGGATCCTCTCGGGAGGGGGATTAATTTTCAATCATATTGTATACCTACTGCAAGAGAAATATTCATATTCCATTCATTCGATGCTGAGCAAAAAAATCCTTTCAATAAAAGAGTTCTTATACTTTTAATCCTCTTTGTAATGGTAAACTAGTGAGTATATACTTAGTACATGTAATAGATAACAAACGGTTTATCCATTTAAAAGAGGGAATAACTATACATTAAACCAAGAAAATCGTAAATGTAATTCAAAATGTTTAAAATATTGCCTCCAACATTGTAAAGTTGGGCAAGTAAATAACTTGAAATTGGCAGAATGGCACTTGAGATCACTTGACCCTAAACACTTCTAATCTACAATCAAAGTACGGATGATGGAAAATCCAAAAACTCAAATAATTAACTTTTTTTTCTACTCGTTCGTTGATAGGAACTACCTACCATCATAGAGAATAGCAGCTATTATTTTGAAAGAAATATTTAATCTTAAGCCATTCTGAAGGGTTCTAAGATTTGTAAGTATAGGTCCTTACTATGAAATAAGAACCTACAAAGCCAACACCGACTCATTGGATATTTTCTGCCCTTTAATTTAAACCTTCACCCTTTGGATCAAGAGAAATAGTACACGTTAAATGGTCAGTAAATTATTGTCTACTTCAGGCTTCAGGCAAACGAAAGAGCAAGAGTATTGGAAGTGCAAAATTTAACCGAGGCACGAAAGAGAACATGAAAAATAAATAAAATCTCTATATATAAATGAGAAATATGGACGGGCTTTGTGGCTTTGTGACTTTGTGGCTTTGTGACTTTGTGGCTTTGTGTGCAGGAATTGTTTAGGCGAAACGGTAAGAGATAGCGAAAAATTGATGAGAGACGACCCCAAGTAAAATTGCTGTACGACACCAGGAAAACTTTCAAAAGTCCAAAATTCCAAACCATCCTTGAGTTATGACCTTCCTCAAGTACTGGCTTGAGGAAGGGTCCGATTTTAAGACAGTCTTTGCCCTGGAACTTGAAATTTATCGCGAGGACCTATATTTTTTATTATTTAATAACACATTAGACAAAATTAGCTTTCATTTAATTTATTTTAGGCCACATTCTGACGTACCGTTCTGGAGATATAAGCCAGAATGTTCGAAATTTCGACCTCTTTTTCAGACTTTTCACGTTTTTTTAGCAGATTCCAGCGCGGAACTTAAAATTTGTCGCGAGGACATATATTTTTTATTATTTAATAACACATTAGACAAAACTACCTTTCATTTAATTCATATTAGGCCACATTCTGACGTACCGTTCTCGAGATAGAAGCCAGAATGTTCGAAATTTCGACCATTTTTTCAGACTTTTCACGTTTTTTTTACAGATTCCAGCACGAAACTTGAAAGTTATCGCGAGGACCTATATTTTTATTGTAAAAACTGTCTGAGAACATCACATGATTTTATTTGAGCCCTTTGTTGCCATATTCTGACAAATCGTTCTAGAAATATGGACCAGTTTGCTACATTATCAATATCCGCTATGATAGATTTGGCTCGGGATTTTTAAATTTACAGCGATGATGGTTTTTGTGTGTGTGTGTGTGCGCATGTGTGTGTGGTGTGTGTGTATGGTGTGTGTGTGTGTGTGTGTTTGTGTGTGTGTGTCTGCGTGTGTGTGTGTGTGTGTGTGTGTGTGTGTGTGTGGTGATGTGTGTGTGTGTGGATGTGTGTGTGTGTGTGGATGTGTGTCTGCGTGGGGTGTGTGTGTGTGTGTGTGTGTGTGTGTGTGTGTGTGTGTGGTAATGTTTGTGTGTGTGTGTGTGTGTGTGTGGATGTGTGTTTACGGCTTAATAATTAGCCGAACGCGTAAAAGAAAAATTAATACTTAGCCGAACTTTACACAAATATCCAATACTTAGCCGAACCATTAGAGGTTCGGCTAATTCTTTTCTCCATTTTCATTGAAAATATAACTTTTTAAGTTTTCTGAGTGGTATTGGCGCATAGAGAATGAGTTGAAGAAATTGTATTAATAATTTGAAAAATAAATATTGGATAGTCTTTCTCATTTTACAAAAACCCCAATAAAATTGATGTTCGTCTAAATATTGATTTTTCTTTTACGTATATTCTTACGCAGCAATAATTAGCCGAACCAAAAATCAGTATCGAAGCTACGGTTTTTTTTGTTGAAATTTCGTTAATTTTTTTTTTTTGTTTCAACTGCTCGTCCCGACTTCTGGAAGTCCAAGATACTCTTTAAGTGTAATTTTGTATCTGTTTAATCCGTTAATATAATTTATAATTTACATTTATATGTGTATTGGAAAATTTCCAGTAAATCTACTTAGTTTACCTCTGCAGCTGGAAATTCAAAAAGAATTCTCGTAAGGATGAGGATTTGAGGAATAAGGCTTTACCATAACCTCTACAAGTGGAACATAATTATACCCTCAGCGAGTGTATCTACAAGTGGAACGATCCGTGATCATAAATTTTGATTTTGTTTCTTTAAAAAAAAAAAAAAAGGTGATTGTTTCAAGGACTTTTTTTATTTCTTAGCCATGAAACAGGAGCTACTATAGACCTTTGTGGTTTGTGTTGATGGGCGAGAAGTGACTCATTACTACCCATTTAGGTGCTGGGTCATCACGAGAGCACCGGATGGTATCCCTTACAAACAACTATAACCAAATTTAGAATACAATTTTTTGTCGGCTCCGGCGATCGAACCCGGGGACCTTTTGCACAACTGCTTAGCCACTGAGCTAATCGCGAGCTTGAATTTTTGCATTGATTGTTCTTAATTTAATTTAGCTACCTCTTTTACCTGAAAAGTGGAATGAATGGAAGAGAAATTTGTTTGTATGAAACACAGCCTAAGCGGAATACCTAGGTATGTAGAATAGAGGAGCGATTCCACATATCCACATTATCCACATTTATTTAGTTTGAAAAAATTGAAACCTGCCAGACGAATGATAAATCTTTTTTCACGTGTATGATTCTTTTGCTGCAAGTTCAAAGTGACTACCGTATTATAATATTATGCCCAAGTGCGGTACCAAGTACTCGTACATAGTTACTATTTTTACTTTTAACGGGTGTATTATACCTACTACTGAATACTATTTTTATTTTTGACGGGTACATTGTACAGCTAAATACTATTTTTACATTTGACGGGTGTATTGTACTACTAAATACTATTTTTACTTTTGACGGTTGTATTCCACTACTAAATACTATTTTTAATTTTGATGGGTGTATTATACTACTAAATACTATATTTACTTTTGACGGGTGTATTGTACTACTAAATACTATTTTTACTTTTGACGGGTGTATTGTACAGCTAAATACTATTTTTACTTTTGACGGGTGTATTGTACTACTAAATACTATTTTTACTTTTGACGGGTGTATTGTACAGCTAAATACTATTTTTACTTTTGACGGGTGTATTGTTCTACTAAATACTATTTTTACTTTTGACGGGTGTATTGTACAGCTAAATACTATTTTTACTTTTGACGGGTGTATTGTACAGCTAAATACTATTTTTTACTTTTGACGGGTGTATTGTACTACTAAATACTATTTTTACTTTTGACGGGTGTACTACTAAATACTATTTTTACACTGAGAAAAATGAAATTTGAAAATGTACGTAGAAAAAATTTAGTTTAAAATACCAAAAATTGCATACTTGATGAAAATTGAAGGCGAAATGTCAAATATGATAAAATACCCCTTCAACTTTCGCTGAGTCTGCAAACAAGTGGTTCCAAATGCTTGGTAAGGCTTTATTCACCACTGCCTATCTTCAGTTCAAATTTGAAAAAAATCCTTAAAGAAGAGGTTATATGTCGACATGTTTTTTTTTTTTAAGTGGGGTTTTAACGTCGCTTTCAACTGCCATGGTCATATCACGACGGGGGTTTTACCCTCCATTCGCAGGAAACTCACAAACCTGCTACTCACATTGACCTCACCCAGCCTGAGTGGGGCCGGGAAAAGCCAGCGTCACGAGAATTAGAATTTGAATGGTCACCCATTTTGGATCTTTTCAGAAATCGAATGAACTTATCTTTCGAACCGTACGTCCGATTTGAATGAACTAAAGTGTTATCGATAGATCTAGTGGATTGTAAGATAAGCTGTTCTAGTTCATTTTCAGTCATTTTACATAAAGGGTTACTTTTTAACGGAAAACACTTTTGACGCACAACTGAGTTAAGAATAACCTGTGTTATCAAAAACTATGCATACGATTTCAAAAAAAATAAACGAAATCAGGCAGATCTTGCGAAACGTTATCCCAAATTGGCATAAAAACATCAACATATTATTTCATTCTGCCTCTTTCTTATCAAAAATGTCTATTTTGGCCTACCTCGAACTTTCAAAGGTCTGAAAACCTGGCAAAAATGCAAGCATCAAAAATCTGTGTTAGACAATGTTTAATCGTTAGTTGAGAGCTATTGAAATCAACTATTGTTTTTCAAAAACCCCTTCATATATCCAGGTTATGCAATCATTTTGAAGGAGCCTTTGTGGCTTTCCTGTTGGCGGTACGGAAATTTTTTGGGAACCAAAAATTTATATTTTTGACTACTTCTCTCTAAAATTTAGTTTAAAATACCTAAAATTGCATACTTGATGAGAATTGAAGGCGAAATGTCAAATATGATAAAATACCCTTTCAACTTTCGCTGAGTATGCAAAAAAAAGGTTCCAAATGCTTGGTAAGGCTTTATTCACCACTGGCTATCTTCAGTTCAAATTTGAAAGAAATCCTTAAAGAAGAGGTTATATGCCGACATGTTTTGTTTAAGATTTGACTTGATCTGAGATTTTGGATCTTTTCAGAAATCGAATGAACTTATCTTTCGAACCGTACGTCCGATTTGAATGAACTAAAGTGTTATCGATAGATCTAGTAGATTGTAAGATAAGCTGTCCTCGTTCATTTTCTGTCATTTTACATAAAGGGTTACTTTTTAACGGAAAACACTTTTGACGCACAACTGGGTTAAGAATAACCTGGGTTATCAAAAACTATGCATACGATTTCAAAAAAATAAACGAAATTAGGCAGATGTTGCGAAACGTTATCCCAAATTAGCATAAAAACATCAACATATTATTTCATTCTGTCCATTTCTTATCAAAACTGTCTATTTTGGCCTACCTCGAACTTTCAAAAGTCTGAAAACCTGGCAAAAATGCAAGCATCAAAAATCTGTGTTAGTCCATGCTTAATCGTTAGTTGAGAGCTATTGAAATCAACTTTTGTTTTTCAAAAACCCCTTCATATATCCAAGTTATGCAATCATTTTGAAGGAGCCTTTATGGCTTTCCTGTTGGCGGTACGGAAATTTTTTGGGAACCAAAAATTTATATTTTTGACTACTTCTCTCTAAAATTTAGTTTAAAATACCTAAAATTGCATACTTGATGAAAATTGAAGGCAAAATGTCAAATATGATAAAATACCCCTTCAACTTTCGCTGAGTCTGCAAACAAGTGGTTCCAAATGCTTGGTAAGGCTTTATTCACCACTGCCTATCTTCAGTTCAAATTTGAAAGAAATCCTTAAAGAAGAGGTTATATGTCGACATGTTTTGTTTAAGATTTGATTTGATCTGAGATTTTGGATCTTTTCAGAAATCGAATGAACTTATCTTTCGAACCGTACGTCCGATTTGAATGAACTAAAGTGTTATCGATAGATCTAGTAGATTGTAAGATAAGCTGTCCTCGTTCATTTTCTGTCATTTTACATAAAGGGTTACTTTTTAACGGAAAACACTTTTGACGCACAACTGGGTTAAGAATAACCTGGGTTATCAAAAACTATGCATACGATTTCAAAAAAATAAACGAAATTAGGCAGATATTGCGAAACGTTATCCCAAATTAGCATAAAAACATCAACATATCATTTCATTCTGTCCATTTCTTATCAAAACTGTCTATTTTGGCCTACCTCGAACTTTCAAAGGTCTGAAAACCTGGCAAAAATGCAAGCATCAAAAATCTGTGTTAGTCCATGCTTAATCGTTAGTTGAGAGCTATTGAAATCAACTTTTGTTTTTCAAAAACCCCTTCATATATCCAAGTTATGCAATCATTTTGAAGGAGCCTTTATGGCTTTCCTGTTGGCGGTACGGAAATTTTTTGGGAACCAAAAACGTATATTTTTGACTACTTCTCGCTAAAATTTAGTTTAAAATACCTAAAATTGCATACTTGATGAAAATTGAAGGCAAAATGTCAAATATGATAAAATACCCCTTCAACTTTCGCTGAGTCTGCAAACAAGTGGTTCCAAATGCTTGGTAAGGCTTTATTCATCACTGCCTACCTTCAGTTCAAATTTGAAAAAAAAATCCTTAGAGAAGAGGTTATATGTCGACATGTTTTGTTTAAGATTTGACTTGATCTGAGATTTTGGATCTTTTCAGAAATCGAATGAACTTATCTTTCGAACCGTACGTCCGATTTGAATGAACTAAAGCGTTATCGATAGATCTAGTAGATTGTAAGATAAGCTGTTCTCGTTCATTTTCAGTCATTTTACATAAAGGGTTACTTTTTAACGGAAAACACTTTTGACGCACAACTGAGTTAAGAATAACCTGGGTTATCAAAAACTATGCCTACGATTTCAAAAAAATAAACGAAATTAGGCAGATCTTGCGAAACGTTATCCCAAATTGGCATAAAAACATCAACATATTATTTCATTCTGTCCATTTCTTATCAAAAATGTCTATTTTGGCCTACCTCGAACTTTCAAAGGTCTGAAAACCTGGCAAAAATGCAAGCATCAAAAATCTGTGTTAGTCCATGCTTAATCGTTAGTTGAGAGCTATTGAAATCAACTTTTGTTTTTCAAAAACCCCTTCATATATCCAAGTTATGCAATCATTTTGAAGGAGCCTTTATGGCTTTCCTGTTGGCGGTACGGAAGTTTTTTTTTACGAAATTCAAACGTGAGAGAGAGAGAGAGAGAAAGAGAGAGAGAGAGAGAGAGAGAGAGAGAGAGAAAAGAGGGAGGGAGGAGAGTTGGGATTATTTTCCAAGACCCAAATCGGTGGAGTCTTTTGATCAAGATGAATATTGAAAGTATGAATAAACAGGGGTACGACAGGGGTCAATCTCATCATCCACACCCCAAATAAAATTAAGGATAGTGAACTTCACATTTCGGTTTTGCGGTAGGCTAGGAAATTGCAAACACCGAAAATAATATGGTACTAATGGAACGAACCGATATTTTACAACCTCAAAACTGAAGGTTAATTCTTCAACTTAATCTAATTTTATAGGGTGGTCCAGAAAAATGTTGACGCACGTTAATGGTAGGACATACATACACACATTTCCACAAATAATCAAGAAGCATTTCATCCGGTATCTCTTCGTTTCGTAGTACAAAATATAACTGTTCACGAGATATGGTTGGAGGTCAGGCGCACGGTTTTTATTACCAAGAAGCTCATACAAAGTTAATAGATTTAAAATTGGACCATCTACAATACGTCCCCTACATGTATGTATGTTTACAAAATTTCGTTGACATTCGTTCGGTAGTTTCTGAGATTTTAGGTGTTGGGTCAAAAAGAACGCACAGGAAAATATCCCCTTCAAACAAGTATAACCAAATTTTGAATACTAGTTCTATTGTTTCCGCGAGGGTTCGAACCCGGGACCTTCCGCATGCATGGCAAGCGAGTTCTTAATCACTGAGATATTCGTGCGTCTATATTATGTCGAAATAATTTGAAGATAAAAAATATTTGGCTTTTTTGTTTTACTTAATTATTTATTTTCAGATGGCCGTTTCGCCAGTTATGGCATTGTCAGTGAACTAAAGACTAGATTTAAAACTAATTATAGAGGGAACTTATTAGCTAACTATAATAAAATAAGAAGTTAAAGTCGAGGAACAGGATAATTTCCTCCATTCTCTCCCTTTAATTTTACTTCTAACCGTCTGAATTTAATAAAACTAAAACATAACTTTTTTACTTTCCTTATCCTTTATATAGAAAGGAAAGTAATGGAATCCCCAAAATTTACCAGCCTCCATGGTAAACGGTTGTGACTACTGCCCGTAGTCCTAAGTTCAATTCCCGGTTGAAGCAGACTTTTCGCACAGAAATTTCTATTCCCTCCGAACACGTGAGGCTGACTTTTCCGGCCCTAGTGGGTAGCTGGTACAATTCCTAACAAATGGAGGGTAAAACCCCCATCCTGACTATCTGAAGTCGGCAAACTGTACAGGATGATTTCCTCCATTCTCCCTTTTTTTATTTCTAACGGTTTGATAAATTTGAAGAGAATCAGTTGAGAACATTATATTATAGTAAGTTTAATTAGATAGAACAAAAATATATACAGTAAAATACAATGAAATTATAAAGAAAAACAAAAAGATTGAGCAAAGATACAAGAACAAAAAAAAGAGAATGAAGTTAATGTCCTACCTAAAGGGCGGGGTTATATATTGTCTGTGGCAATCTCTTCCACCCAACCCTTAGAACATTTGTAAATACAAGTGATTCAGTAAAAAAAATCTCTGCTTCTAGCGATAATAAAAGTAGAAAAATTTGAATGCCATTCACGAGGAAGTATTGTGTCCATAATTGGCAGTGTATTTTATTCTCTTTCTGACGGATCTGATCATACCAACATTGCCTATTGCTTTCTGAATTATTATAGCATTCAACAATCTCGAACTCACAACCAAATGACTAATAGACAGGTATATATCAGTATTTTGCCTTCTCCTGTGGAGGGTCTGTGAGAAGGTCATAGTTGTTAAGACATAATAAAGGATCAAATTTGGTTTAGATTTAAAAGTGCAGATCTCTTGTATTTAATGGCCTTCTTATAAAAGGGGATACCTACCACGCTCCAAAGGCAAAGTACAGATGCAACTCATATAAAAAAAAGGTTGTGTTTTACGAAATTCAGACCGTTAGAAATAAAAACAAAGGGAGAATGGAGGTAATTATATTATTGCCGACTTTACAACTTCTTATTACTTTCGAGATTTTGACGAAATTTTGTACACATATAATAGGTATAGGAGACGTAATGTAGGTGGTCCCATTTTAAATTCATTAACTTCGCACTATCGCTTCTTGGTGATACAGACCATGTGCCTGACCACTAAATTTTTACTTAAAGGCTTATATCTCTTGAACGATACACCCAATTGTCACGAAATTATGTATGTATATATGCTGGGAGTTAGCGTTCTCATTGTGCATTTATATAGCTAAATCATAAGCTTTGATATTTAGGAAATCCAATTTTTTTTTTTTACAAAAAAGTGCAAAAATAACGTCTATATGACTTGCCGATACAGAACTTTTTGTGGAGTTGGGTTTGTAGGAAAAACGGTATTCTACCATGTACTTATAAAATTTGAAGAAAATCGGTTAAGCAGTTTGAGATATAATATCACTCTATAGTGGAAGGTAACCACCAGGCGAGGTTAATGCTCAAAGCATTTTCTACCACCTTAACCCTCAGAGTCTTATTATTTTGTGGTTACAAACTCAAATAAATGAGGAAAAATTCATGCACTGGGTGGGATTCGAACCAACGAATCCCTACACTACCTGGATCACCAGACTAGCGCTTTAACCACTTGACTACCAGTGCACTGTACAAGAGATACAAAGGAGTTTTATTTTATTTTTTAAACATGAGTGTTTAACAGCCTTTTTTATTTCGTAGCTATGAACAGGAGCTAATACTGTAGAAGCTTGTCTTCTGTGTTGTAGCCTGCCCATCCCGTAGTATGCCTCCACTCTGATGGGCGAGAAGTGACACAATACTTACCATTTAGGTGCTGAGTCAACACGAGCGCACCGAAAGGTATTCCTTACAAACAACTGTAACCAAATTTTGAATACAAATTTTTGTCGGCGCCGGGGTTCAGACCCGGGACCTTCCGCATAGGAAGCGAGTGCTTAACCAGTGAGCTTAAGTATAAAATCTCAAAATTGCCACGTGTATACAATGTGAACCAATCACGAGGAAGTATTGTGTTAATAATTTATTGACAGTGTATTACTTCCGAGAAATTTCTAATATTAGAAATCGGAAGTATTGTGTTCGTTTTTGTAAATTTCAATTTTTTCATATTTCTGGACGTTTCATAACCTCCTGAGCAACATTGGTTTTGTGTCCGTCTGTCAGTCCGTCGATCTGTCGGTCTCTTAAAAATATTTCTTGTAACAAGCAAATCTCAGAAAACTACTCAACGGATTTTGATGAAATTTGGCACACATATAGGACACGTTCTGTAGATGGTCCCATTTTAAATTCATTAAAGTTGTACGAGCGGTTCTGGGTGACAGAGACCATGCGCCTGACCACTAACTTTTTACTTAAACGCTTATGTCTCGTGAACGGTACACCCGAATTTGATGAAACTTTTTGTGTATATGCATATTATTCTTTTACATGGGCTTTTTAATATTAATTAATTATAATTTAACTGTGATATTTAAGTAAATCCGAAATTTGGGACAAAAAAGTCAAAAAATACGGTCCACAACTTGCCTATACAGAATTTTTTGTAGAATCTAGAATGTAGGAAAAATAATATTCTACCATGTGAAACAAATTAGAAGAAAATCGGTTAAGCGGTTCTGGAGATACAAGTGATTTAGTATAAAATTTCAGAATTCCCACGTGTATATAATGTGAAATAATCACGAGGAAGTATTGTGTCCATAATTGGCAGTGTTTTTTATCTTCAAATTATTTCGATGGTTATTATTTTGTTTTACCAAGAGTTGTGTATAATAATTTCCTGAGAACTTATATGTTTTATTCCTATTATATAATTTTTATATTAGAAATTTTTCGGAAGTAATAGTAGGACCTGATTCATTTGACCAAACTTATCACACGTAAAGTTTCGTTCCATTAAGTAGATAATGCCTTGATTTAATCATTTCATTAGCCAGCGTCGATGGCATGTTGAATACACCGGTTCCCTTCAGAACACCGAAGTTAAGCGACATCCAGCGAGGTTAAGACTTGGATGGGTGACCATTCAAATTCTAATTCTCGTGACGCTGGCTTTTCCCGGCCCCACTCAGGCTGGGTGAGGTCAATGTGAGTAGCAGGTTTGTGAGTTTCCTGCGAATGGAGGGTAAAACCCCCGTCGTCATATGACCATGGCAGTTGAAAGCGACGTTAAACCCCACTTTAAAAAAAAAAAAAAAAAAAAAAAATCATTTCATTTCCCTGCCCGAGCAAAGCTATGTTAAGACAACAACTTTTCAATTATTTATTTTTTTAAAACGACGTTAAACCTCACTTTTTACTGCATGGTCATATGACGACGGGGGTGTTACCCTCTATTCGCAGGAAACTAAAAACCGGGTATCCACATAAACCTCACCCAGCCTTTGTTGGGCCGGAATGCCAGCATCACGAAGTATACACCTCGCTATACGTTGCTCAACTTCGGTGATCCTACAAGAACCGGTGCCTTCAACGCTGGCTCAAAAATCGTTAATGTTCGGTTAAGTACTATTTTTTCATTTGCGTGTTCTGCTAAGTATCAAACGCGAAAATGGTTCGGCTAAGTATTGCTGAGTGAGGAAATTTTAGAGACCGGCACTGGTCGCTTCGCGCTCGGGAATTAGCAGAACGTTAGAATTTTTCACTTATTTTCAAAATGGTTGAGAATTGTAAAAAAAAACCGAGAAGTGTGTATCTCTTAAATTGAAATTGCTATCAATTGATATAAACCTTATTCAAATTGGACAAACTTTTCTTAAGTTCGGCTAAGTCGCAACGCAAAAATGGTTCGGCTAAGTATTGCTGCGTGAGGATGTGTGTGTGTGGATGTGTGTGTGGATGGGTGTGTGTGTGGATATGTGTGTGGTGTGTTGTGTGTTTTGTGTGTGTGTTTGTGTGTGTGTGTGTGTGTGTGTGTGTGTGTGTGTGTGTGGGTGGGTATGTGTAGGTAAGTGGGTGTGTGTGTGTGATGTGTGTTGTGTGTGTGTGTGTTTGTGTGTGGGTGTGTTTGGGTGGGTGTCTGTGTATGGGTGTGTGTGTGGATGTGGATGTGTGTGTGGTGTGTGTGTGTGTGTGTTGATGGGTATGTGTGTTGATGGGTATGTGTGTTGATGTGTGTGTGTGAGGTGTTTGTATGTGGTGTGTGAGTGTGGTGTGTGATGTATGGGTGGTGTGTGTGTGATGGCTTGGCAAAGCGGGTGCAGCCCGCTAGTAAATACATAAATTAATTATTATTTCATACGGATTCAAAATCCATATGAAAGAAATAAGTTGACAGAGATATCCATTTTCTTCTTCTTCTTCTTCTCGTATTATACTCATCTTCATGTTCTTATGGCACTGTTCAGAAATCAACAACCATCAACTACCTTATCCCCCTTATACATATTTTCTACATACAGGCTATGCTGAAAGCTGAATAATGTTCTCTGGGAAAGGAATACTGGGTAGGGACTTAAGGATGTACAACAGTAGACGCATTAGGATAACACAAAGCTACCTTGCACATTTCATGTACAGTCAAAGGAATCATCATAATCGTACATAATATATTTTGTCTAATCCAGATGAACATCTACAATTGCACTCCCTCCCTCCCTCTCTCTCTCTCTCTCTTTCTCTCTCTCTTTTCTCTCTCTCTTTCTCTCTCTCTCTTTCTTCTCTCTTTCTCTCTTCTCTCTCTCCCTTTTCTCTTTCTTCTCTCTCCCTCGCCTCCTATCTCTCCTTTCTGTGTATGACAGAAGGGGCACCCTTCTGTATATTTTTCCTTTGTACATCCTCCCCATTTTCTACCTATTCTGTCCCCCTCTTCTTCCGTCAATTGGGAGGGACGCGTTCTCTTCCTGATTCGTCTCTCTCTATTATTTACAAGATGTGAGCTTTCCTCCTTGCACAATATATTTGTCTTGCCACTCGGATGAATATCAAGAGCAGAGATTAGTCGAGGATATAATCTTGTTGACATATTTTACTCGTTGGGATTTATTATTTTCAGTTGAAACTCAACTCGAGGACCCGAGGAAGGTAAACGACGTAATGATACACCTGACAACATTGTGCAGCTATTGTATTGCTTTGTCTCCTTGAGTAAACACTCGACAAACCGTAAGAAACTGAAATTAGTAGTTACCTACCTATGACAAAAGTTAAAGTAAGATTTCTTATTGGCGAAGAAAAATTTATCTTCACATTTTTTGTGAGTAGCGCATCATTACTAAGAGCCTCCTTTACTTGTCAAATTATTTTACACTATTTTCAGTTTACTGTGGAAATGCCACAACTATATTCGTTAATTAAGAAATAACCACACTAACCACTGATTTTAACTTATGAGGTATGAGGGGACCCCGGACATCCAAAGTACAGAATAGAAAAAACTGGTTTCGAAGTGTTTGTAAGCCTAGTGCTCTACACCACTCAGCCACGGTGACTACTCCTTTGACTAAAGTTATTTGGCATTTGCTGCGAAGTCATAAAAGAAAATATCATACTACCTATACAATACAGTCATATATTCAGTCTATGCACATATTCAGTCAAATTTAAACCGTCCTTGAGAATAGATTTCACGCGAGCAAAGTTTATGAGCCCCGCGGTACCGCCCCCAATATTTCAAGTGATGTCACGAGGCGGAGGAGAATAGCATAGAGAGAAAACAGATCACTTGAAAAGTTCGTCAAAAAAATTCGCGCTAGTAACGCGCCATGGCGCCTCCAAACTTTAGCCATTATTGTTAATTGCCTTTGCGAAAAAAAGCTATGAATATTTTATGGGAGATATAAAAAAAAAAATATTCAAATTGCATGTTTTTAGTGTGCAAAACTTTAAGTGTGT
This sequence comes from Bactericera cockerelli, assembly GCA_024516035.1. Taxonomy (NCBI): domain Eukaryota; kingdom Metazoa; phylum Arthropoda; class Insecta; order Hemiptera; family Triozidae; genus Bactericera; species Bactericera cockerelli. The sequence goes on along the minus strand of CM044955.1, from coordinate 34,685,923 downwards.
TAGTGTAACAATTTGGTGATGTAGATTTAGGGCGGGACGGCTGCACTGAACGGAAAGGTTAAATTGAATCGAATTTTGATCTCTACATTTTTATGTGCTTATAAATGAGCCATTTCAGAGACATTATTATTTCGGCTACTTTAGAAGTTTCTAGTGCCTATTAGCTCGCGAATCTCTCTGATGAGCAAGAAAAGGCACAATACTTCCCAAAGAGTTCGGGAATAGTGAATACATGGTGAACAATTGGGACAGTAAGAATAAAGGTATCCCTCAATTAAGTATAGGTAATTATATTTGCTAGCCCATTTGTAATACCTACTCTATATTTGGTTCTAGGTCTCAATTGCGAAAACTTCCGCATGACAAGCACATACAGAATGTATGTAATTTTTAATATAATTATTACAACTTTAGTAAGTCTAAATAACCCCCAAGTATGTACTTCTTAGTAATGCCGCCACTAGTCGCTATCCATGCTAAGCTACTCAGTTTACGTCACGAGGTATGATTGGACCTCGTAACATCCAAGTAAGGAGCAGAAAATCTATCCTGCCGAGGATCGAACCCGGGTCACCATGTGTGACTCCTTGGTGACAATGAAATCAACCCGAGTACATACTATAATGCAAAACATAAAATTATACTTTCGTTCCACAGGTTTCACTTTCTAACGGAAAAGAATAAACCAAGTGTGATGAAGGATGTAGCCCAGGGATGATACAAGTGTGATATAATAGACTGTTAGATAGGTCATGTGTTTTCAGAAGTACATCAATAAACTGAGGAATAGCCTACATGAGGACGGGATGTAGACAATGGTAGCAATTATGAGAATTATAGGGACAATAAAACAACAAGGCTGGAACCTTAACCTGCTGTTTATTACCTATTATTCCAGGATAAGTAGTTCCTACCTTAACACTAGGTTAGAACTACAAGGGGGGTCGAATTATTCCTTTAGAATAGCTTTGAGAATATTTTACTTTAGATCTAGACTCTGAAGAGTGCTAGGGATCGATCATGTAGATTTTTACACTTTATTCACATGGTAGATTGAAGTGTTATCTTGATTTAGAATAAAAGGGAAAAGGGTGCTCTTGAGTGGAAAAAACCCGTCTTGTAAATCTTTTGATAACTACAAATAAACAATCAGAAACACAATTTCTATTTTCTAAGTCACTGTCAATCTATTCATCAAAACCTTTCCTTTAAGTTAATGGATATTTGTTGTTTATCTATAAAAACAAGTGTGTACCTAAATTTTATTTATTATTATTTGAAATTCATTTAGGTGAAAATTTTCACCAAGAGGACAAGAAAGCAAAGAAAAACACATTCTGAAGGGGATTGAATTTTTTTTATGTTGAAAAAAATTAATGTTAATCAGTATCACTTTATTTTTCTGATAAAACAAGAAATCCATATCTCCTTCCTCAGAGTACACCACGCTCAATTCCTTACTTAGTTACTGACGTTAGAATACAACTTTGTTTTTTTTTAACGACCCACTGCCTGCTAGTATTATCCAAATCAGTGATTGTTAACCAGCCCTGTCGGAATTTCGATAGCACATGCCTTGCAATTCCACATGGCTTCCCCAACACTTCTTTACACAATGAGATAAAACCACATCTGCTCTCTAATTTGAACTATCCTGATAAACCAGAATATCAGAAACCCTCTGATCCAAAATCTTCTCTGTTATGTCAGGTGCTCCAGTCTGGTTAATTAAATATTTCCATCTAAATATATCTAGTTATTTTCGTTGGAAACTTTGTAGTGCCCTTGAAAATATGAGAGATCCCTTGTTATCTATCTCTATTCATTGGAAGCATCATCCCTTACTTTTAACAATACCGCCTTTGTTCTATCCCGAGTGTTTGTACGAAGAAACTGCACTTCGCTTGCTCGCTCAACCAGTACAAGTTTCTCTTAACAGACCTGAGGTGTTGGTAGTGGATATTGATAGAACGCCAGCCGCAATCGAAAACATTGAGGAGACGTATATCCAAAAAGAGAACCCTAATACAATATGTCTAGAGCCCTAGTGACAACCAAACTCTAGAGCCCTAGTGACAACCAAACTTGAACACCTACAAAAACATCTCAGAACTACTATCTCGGATAATGAGGGAGATCATCGAAGTGAGAGCAGAACATATAAAGGAAACTATGATAGAATTCCAACTGAGGAAGAGACAGAAGAAAGAAAAGTGGGAGGAAGCGTTCTGAATGAAATTTTATTTACTCAATGACTGAAGGGAGATAAGAGAGGAATGAATAATTATTCCAGTCTTGCTCGCGATGAGGAAAGACAGAAAGATATGAACAGTGAAAGATGCAAGAGAGAGATAGAGGAGAACATTTGTACCAAAATGCGTGGAAGAAGAATGTTCAAAGATAACAAATTCAATTATTAACACAATGGAAAGAGATGGAAAGCACTCATTGAAGCGTTAATGCAAAATATTTACCGTCGGAAATTATCATGGAAGTTACAATACAAGAAGTAGAACAGTGGAGTCACAAATAAAACGAATAGGGAACATCGACACATATTTGAACGAGGACACGATAGTAACAATTTTCTCACATTTTAATACCTAAGCGTCATGTGATGTTTAGATACAATTTTTTAGAGAATTTGTACTTGAAAAAAGGTGTTTTTCGTCCTCATATGATAAACGGAGAGCTAGGTTACAAACTAGATTATAACCTAGCTCTCCATTTTCATGGATCATGAGAGAGACGTAATTTAGAATGTGATGTTTTTTACAAGCATTTCCCTGAACTGAAATTATAGGATATTATGGTCTGACCTGGTTGCAGGGTTTTCAGTGAAACCCTTACAATTAACACTGCGACCTAATTAGATCTATTGTGACCAGTTGATGCTATTCGGTTTTAACGTCCTGGTTTGAGATAGTCAGGACGGGGGTTTTACCCTCCATTCCCTATAAATCATACCAGCTACCCACATTAACCTCACCCAGCCTGAGTAGGACCGGAAGTGCCAGCCTCACGTGTTTGGAAGGGACAGAGTTTGCTTCGAAAAGTCTGCCCCAACCGGGAGTCAAACTCGAGACCTGGACGGGCAGTAGTCACAATCATTACTCCACGGAGTGCTGCTAAAAAAATTGTAGGATAACATTGTCTCAAAAAATGATGATTTCAATAAATTAACAGGTGATTTAACAAATTATTTTTTTATTAATTTTTTTAGTATATAAAAACTTTGTTAATTTCAGGACATAGGTTCAACTCTCGAAAGTAGCAAATTTAATATGAATAAGACAACAATAATGATCTATTAACAGGAATTGCTTTCCCTTTTGGCTTTCGTAGAGATTTATATTCTTTTTCATAATAATAAAAGAATTCAAGGAGCTGAAAATTATTCTTCATTCAAAGTGTTTTTTTCTCTTTCAAAATTTGTCTAGTTGAAAAGGTTCATTGGTTCTTGCCTGCTCATATGTTTTCAAAGACTGTTTCACATTGAAAATGTACACTAAGCACATAAAACTTGGAAAGGAAGAATACGACCATTCTATTAGCTTGACACAAAAATGGATTATACGGAACAAAACGTAACAGGATAATGAACACACACGGTAATAAATGGGATACAGGTCAAATCGATAACCTTCTTTGGCATGAAGTCACTTCGAATAAAAATAATAATGGGAAAGAGGAAAAGCAGAACGCAGAAGGGTGGACGGTTATATGAGAATATTATAAATACATTTTTATCTACCTATGTAGATACGTTATCCACTTTATCCAACCTCCCACAGTTTTCACTAACAAGCAAATCTGCTCTTCGGAGAATGAGGATCTCATGTTAGTATCTATAGATAGAGAAGAAAACTGGTGGAAAACTCAATGAAAAAGGTAAACAGATAAGATGGTCTGCACATCCTATTACCAAAGCGTGCAAGGTTTTCTGTCCTACAAAGTGAAGACGTAAACACCTCTATCTCTTTGTCCGATGTAATCAGTTCAAAGGTTCAATTCCCACCCAGATTAAAATAATAGTATACAGAAAGTTTCTGCTAGTGAAATGGCATGGCTCTCAGGTTTCCTGCCCTGAAGTGAGCCGATGCAGTTTCAGGAGGAAAATCTTTGGAAACGTTAGTTCTCTGGGTCATTCCAGAATTGGTCAGCGCTAGAAAAAAATTTACTCAACATACCAGACCGCTACTTGGATAAGTAAACTGATCTCCGGGAGAATAAAATGACTCACACAGGTTGTTATAGTGAATCATTTTTGGGATTATATTATATGTTATGCATATAAAACTGGATTTTTCTAGAATATTTGAATCGGCAGACTAACAAAGAAGCTTTTTAATCAAGGTAAGGCTGAAGTAGGAGAAAGCTCTATGTACAAGTGCGAGTATCAGCTATGCACTCTAGTACATACTCTAGATTTCTATAGTGCAGGGTTCGGGAGGCCCGAGTCAAAGTAAGTTCCTTGATTAAAAAAAGAGACTGAAGATATAAAGGCACAAAAAGAAAAAGGTTAATGAAAAAGACAATTAAATGAGATTCAATAAAATTTCAAGGGTAAAAAATATTCATAAGTATATATGTAGAAGAAGAAGTGGAAAATTAATAGCTGTCCTACTACTCGTACTTGTATTTTTTGCTCTATGATGTCTGTGATATATCACATACTGAATTCAGTTTTATAGATGAAAATGGAGAGATATCGAGATAAATTGAAACAGCAGCTTACGATTCATATATGCAAGAGAGGAATAATGGAATACTCAGAAAAAGTTTTAATATTTACTATTAGTAATAGAATTTCATATGGATATTTTTCTTTCATTAGATCAAAAATGTATTTTGCTTCCCCGAAAGTAGTGAAATACTCCAATGTCCCCCACTTTCAATATTGCTCTCACCTACATATTTAAGTCCACGTCCTTTTAGACATACTATCGGTAAAGCAATATATCCTCCTTTTATTTCTGAATTGTTTTTCTTCTATTTTGTACGTATGATTTTGGTATGAATATCTAATTCCAGCTCTTTATGAAATAAATTTATATTTAGAGGATCTCATGTTAGTCGCTCACACTCTGATAAAACTATACTTGATTAAGTGATACAATTACCTACCAAATGCATGAGAGGTTTGATGAAGTACTACATACTAAGTTATCAAGTATGTATTGTTCGTATTGAGATTAGACATTTTTTGTAATAGCTTTCCTCTCTTTTTATATAAGTATTCATTTTCAACAGATTTTTCTGTTCATGAAATTAAAAAAAAATCATTTATTATTTATTGAAAAAAGTAATTCGACGCACCTACCTCATAAATTTTATATTGTCAACTACAATAATACCTCATAAAAGCTCTTTCACAATACCACGCAATATAAATAAAAATCTCTGTAAAGGCTATTTTCTATATAAATGTAAGTAAGTCTTTTCAAAAGAAGAAATACCCAAAAAAACTCTAGAAGAAAGAATTTAAGAAGAGGAGACTGCATGGGACGTGAACATTTCATTTGACTAATGGAGTAAAGTCAATAAATAACATTATTTTCCTCTCTTCTTTTTTAAGTCTAAAAAAGGTCTATTCAAAGCTTGATATGGCGTATAATGTTCTGTATGATATAGGCTTAGGCTGATAACATTTTCAGCATTGGGTTCAAGATACTGGTAGACGAAGTTGTAAAAATAAATTATTACACAGCAGAAACTTGAGAGCTCATAGGGGAAAGAAAAGAAAATGGAGGAGCTAAAGCTGAATGTGGATCGAAATTCTCTGCCTAAGAAAAAGAAGAAAGTTTTCCTATTCACAAAAAAATGTTAGGAACGAAACACACATTAAAGCAATAAGTTTTATGAACATATAATAGCTCGAGGAGGGAGACGAAGAAAGCGAGAAAATGAAGGATAGAAAACAGATAGATTCAAAAGATAAGGAAGGACAGAGAGAACTGGCGCAAGGACAAAGAGAGAGAAGAAGAGAGAGAAATAAATAAACTTTAGATCCAAGCTGTAGAGAAGGAGGGGACGAAAAATTTCTTTCTTCTAGTCCTGTACTTTCAAGTAGGCTTTCCCTTGTATTTCTGATTACTTTTGCTCACTGGAAAATATTGAGAGATATCTTGAGGCTGGATTTTCTCAAGATGATGAGAATGCTCCATTAGACATTATCTTTACTGCGTCTTAAGGAGTTGTATGAGAAAATTCAACACTGTACAAACGAGGCGAAAATTTATTCTTTATCTTTACAAATTCACAATGAAATTAATTATTAAGGCAAACAAATAGTTACACAGTAATGAGAGTATAATGCCACTTCACGGAACTTCACAGGTCATGTACAATTGTACATATTGTACATACCTACGTATTGTAAATCAGTGAGCTCAGTTCACTCTCTAATATCATGAAAGTATAAATAATAAATTACGTAGGAATGTATGTATTTGTATAATCTTAAGGTATATGCAAACAAACTTTTCCGGCCTTTTCACGTAAATTAATTGTGTTACTTATGTTGATAAACTGCGTCGAAGCATCTCTATGTATGATCAATGTTTCTACCTTTCTAGCTGGGTTTCTCTTTTTGATTTTATTGAAAAAATATTTAAAAGGGACAGTAGGGTTTGTCTCCGGCCATTCCACATGTCCAAGTTCGACTTTAATAATAATACAAAAATAAACTACGGGATGGGCAGGCTACAACACAGACCACAAGCGTCTACAGTAGCTCCTGTTTCATGGCTACGAAATAAAAAAGGCTGTGAAACACTTATCTTTAAAAAAAAAAAAAAAAAAAACTCACCTTGAAGAACTCCGCCAGGGCAGGTTTCTTCTTGGTCTCCCCGCGGGCCACGTCCATAGCGGCCGAGAAGTTGTTGATGAACTCGGAGTATATCTCGAGAACGATGCTCTTGCTGAAGGAGGCCACGAACACGTCTCCTATCTTGTGGTCCCGGTCCCAGTTGGCCACGGCTTCACTCAGGCCGATACGGAACAGCGTGTGGCACTGCAGGATCTCGGGCAGCTTGTGGAACAGACGGCGGATCTTCTCCGAGCTCAGGATGGAGGGGGAAGCCTCCTCCAGCGGCTTCTTGTATTCCTGGGGAGAAATCATTTCACCCCGTCACTCTTTGCACTAGCGAATTAACCAAATGACGGATTTACATACATAGTATAGGTAGACCGATATTTAGATTGTGACTTATCAATGTTGATCGAGTTAAACCATACTCACTTCATTCGAAATTAAACGGTCATAGGAGGTTGACTCAAACTAGTAACTACTGTTTTTTTTTCTCGCGAGATATAACAGAAAACCGGCCATCCAAAGTATAGAGTAAAAAATTCTACCTAGCCGGGATTCGTGTGTTGTATTCCTGGGGAGAAATCATTTTACCCCGTAACTCTTTGCACTAGCGAATTACCCAAATGACGGATTTGGCACATTCAAAAGGTCCTGCACGTTTCGGGGGCCTGAGTGAGAATGGCCAGCATCACTAAGCTTTTAATTTGAATGGCCACCCATCAAATTAGAACTCGCTGGACGTTGCTTAACTTTAGTGCCAGAACGAGAACTGGTATTCAACGTACCATCGCATCGACGCGACGCGACGCTGGCTGAAGTATTACTAGCCTGTGTAGTGTTGCCACATAGGAGTTCTCTGATTGGACTGAGATGATACTTAAGCCGTGTTTTTCTTTTGGATATAAAAAAACTCCAGATTCGGTATTTCCAAATATCTCTATTTTTCCAAATGTTTCCAGTTTAGCTTCCCCAGCACTATTCGTGAAAGAAAAATGCGTTTACCGAAATGCGTTTTTAGAGATAAACAATGGACTTCACTTATAAAAGATTTGGAAGCAAGAATTTTATAAATTCATTTTGGTTAACCAAACTGGAACAAGATTTTTCCTCTTCACAAAGAAAAATGACTTTCTTCTAGTTCGTCCATATTATTCCATTTGAATCCACTTTGGTTAGAAAGGAAAATACAGCTTTACATTCACTAGTCGGTGCAGTGTTGCCACATAGGAGTTCTCTGATTGGACCGAGATGACATTTAGGGCGGAATTAATAGACGTTTTTTAATACCTCTGTGGCGCTAAGTCACGGATTGCGTATTGTGTAATATCGACACTTACCAACGACTTAAGTTATTGATGTTGTCTATTAATTCCGCCCTTACATTCACTAGTCTGTGCAGTGTTGCCATATAGGAGTTCTCTGATTGGACTGAGTTGTTAGTTTGTTACTTACATTTACTAGCCTGTGCAGTGTAGCTACATAGGAGTTCTCTGATTGGACAATGGCGGCTACGATGTGGCGACTTTTCAGCTCCTGTGTGCTGAGGTGAGGGGGTGGGGGAGGTAGAGAGGGGGGCAGGAGTCTTCGGCTTCCGAAATTGGTCTCCTCCTCCACCTATAAATAAAAGTAGTGCATAATATTATCTTTAAAATACACAATAAATGTAAAACATCAGAAATTCATTCAAGGGTTCTCATACTTATTTAAAAACACTTTTATAGGAATACTTTTTTACAATATAAATGTGAATATTTGACCTATCTCGTATATTTATTATATTATCTTGTATATTTAGTACAAAACTATTTCAAATTACTCAAATTAATTGCATTTTATCATCCAAGATTTTTACTTTCCTTATCCTATAATAAGGAAAGTATTGTATTCGTCGAAAATTTGACCTACCCAGTTTTTCACATTTCTGGACGAATCATAGCCTCAGGATACCAAAAAAGTTGTTTTCAGCCATTGGTCCGTGCGTCTGTCTGTCTGTCTGTCTGTCTGTCTGTCTGTGTGTGTGTCTGTGTGTGAACAGGATATCTCAAGAACGGTAAGAGCTAGAGACTTGAAATTTGGTATGGTTATTAATTTTATACACCAGACGAACCACGAAACTTTTGGTTGAAATTGGCCGCATTCTGCGGCCGCAGGGCCGCAAATATTAGCCGCAAGTGCCGCTTCTTTGAATTGGTTAAAGATACAAAAAAAATTGTAGAACATTATTTTCTTAGAATGCAAAAATAGTAGGGGTCTATTCTGATGACTTTTTTGATATCTTGAACTTTTTGGACCTCGGCTCCAATTTACCGGTATTTTGGGGGGACCCGCTTTGACTAACTTTTTTATTATTCATCCTAGATGGGGGTTGCGACATATCAAATCCAATGATTTTGAGGTGCTGATTACGAATTTCACATTGATTTTTAGCTAAATGTTACCTTTGAGTCATCAGTGGCTTTTGGTCCTGTTCCAATTCCTTATAATTATGATAAGGAAAGTCGTGTGATGTTTACACCAGATTTTTTTTTTATTCTTCAATCGAACCATCCCATTAAAAGTGGCAGGAAAATGATCCAAAGCATTTCAACAAAACACACTTTGAATACAAAATCTAGGTACATTACATACACCTAATACCGAGGTACAATAATACTCGTAGTTAAAATTATACTGATATACTATTCCAACAATAGGTATTTGATTTTTCTAGAAACTTTTTCAATTTCTAGGAACTATCAAATTTGTCAGTCTAAAATCTCTAGTGTTATTTAACCTACCGAAATTGGACAGGGAAATAATAATCTCTTTCTAAGAAATTTAATGTGAGAGCAATAATATCGAGTATCCCAAAGTTATTCTACTTCTTGAAATTGCCGCTCTGAAACTCACAGAACAAAGACAATCCTGGAAAATGATGATGTCCACATAATAATTCTACGTGCAGTCATAAAATTTAATGTTATGTATTCCCAAAATTAACAACAATAAAGTTCGTTGTGTTGTCACAATGATTATGATGATGGCACAAAAATCCACAGAAATTCCAGCACTTAATGTGTTTACAGCATTACACAAAGCTGCACGAGAACCCATTCATGTGAAGGGTGACTCAGCAGTGGTGTCAATCAAACACATTTTTACTTTTTAAAGATGGAACTAACAAACATAACATGAGATTGGGACTCTGTCTAAAAATTATACCTAATGATTGATGATGATTTTGAAGATGGTGAATATGAGCGATAATATATATAAGAATATAAGTATATATTCCCTATTGATAATGCAGCCCCAGTTACAGAAAGAGAGGAATAACAAAGTTGTGGAAGGAGATAGCCGAGAGGTATAAAATTAGGTACATTTATGTGTAAGCAGAGATATAAAAAAATAAATCAAATTGGTATTTCAAATATTTTCTTTGGAAGATAGTTAGTTCTTGTTTCAGGTACCTGTTACCAAGAATAAACTGATCCATACAGTATAATCAATACTCATTTCAATAAATAGTTATTATAATTAGGTTTTTTTTTAGATATAATGTAAAACATACCAAAACATACACACAAAAAATCAAGTTCTTCCTAAATTTGAATAATGAGTTATGATTAGCAGGCTTGGATTTGTTCTATAGCATTTTAGTCCGTAAAATACTAACTTGGTCATACACGCGAAACTAACGATGGCATGGAACCACAGTTTTTCAATAATCGAAGAGTTATTTCCGAATTCCAACTAAATCCAACCGATGTGTGGACTATATTAAACAGTTGCTATGAATTTGAAGCCACATTTCAAAATGATTATGGGTGGCTGTAACAAATTCACTTTTTTTTTCAATGCCCCTTCAACATAGAAGGTTATTTTAGACGAGGGTAATATGTCATATAAAATTACCACGAAACCAGCTACCAACATTACCCAGACTAATAGTTGGGTTGGGGTATCAGAAGAATTCAATTTTTAGTGGTCATCCGCCAAGTCCAGCCTTTTATGAGCCTCTATGCAGTTGTGGTTTTTTCAAAAAACTATCATGTATTTCCGAAAATATGTCCTAATAGTTTGTTACTGTCACTCCTCCTTTTGAAGCACTTTTTCTAAATAAAAAAAATACTTCTTCTAGCACCATCCCTGGCCGAGGATATCTCAAAATCTCATTAGCAACACGTACATAATAAATACAAATTATATATTTATGTAGTAAGGCATCTCCTAGAAACCTTGGCTCTCAGCGTGAGTTCCTTTCATATACCGAGTCTACCTACACAAGTCTCATTGTTTCATCTCTTTGTTTTGAAACTCGTCGTCTTGTTCTATTTGTTTGCACGTAACACAAATACATACAATTAATATCATTCGAATTCTAGTATCGATGGATAATTATTGCTTATGCCTATACATACGCATTACGCACACAATGTGCTGCGTAGGTACCTAGCAAGCTGGTTCTTATTCATACTGTTTGGAATATATTAGTCACCAAGATAGGCTATGAAGCAATTACAACAGCAAAAGACATCAGCTCACACAAAGTATGCACTGTGCATGCAAGGTAAAAACAAACTTCCAAAGTAGATACTAGCAAAGTAAGGTATTTTTTTTTTTTTTATAATTTATTTATTTTTATGAAAGACTTGAATAATGACTAACTGACGGTAGAATTTTGTTGAAATCTTGTAATACGAGTAACAATACGGAAGTATACCTACATGGGTCGTACATTGATAAATAGAGAGATAAGCGTGAATGTCCATTTCAATAAACAAATTCAACATGTACCTACTAAACTTGGTACTGCGTGGAGACAGTTTCATTTCTCGTTAGTTGGCACAATGAACGACCCAGTATACCAAACTATGAATCCAAAGTGTTCCCTACAACTCTTTAGCTTTGATTTATTCATATGTTTTATGTCTAATGGGCATTGAGTGTCTATTATCGGCATGTAGACTCCCCAATATACTTCTAATAGCTAGTTACCCAATCATGAATCAATACACATGAGATGGGATCTGACACTCGGCCATTTGATATCGAGCTGGCTGGAGTGAGGTCTGGTAGAGGAGAAACTCTTTCAATGTATTTCTTATCTAGCATCTCAACAAACTATGAAATTGAAATTAATTTGGATGATAGTTTATCTTTTGACTTACGACCTGTGTGCTTGGCTGTGAGAAGGAATTTGCTGCCTGACACGGATGAGAAGTATTTGTCACTCGACATAATACTTTAAGAGGCAGCAATTAAGTTTTTGGGGAGAGGTTACTGGAACTATACCAAGACGGGACGTATACTTCAATTACTAAAAGAAGTAGCATCACACTTGATACCAGCACCGAAACATAAACCAAGTACTTTCACCTTTCAACCATCTCTTTCTTTTATAAAGAACTACCGTTTTACCGTGCACGGAATTCTCTTCTCGGTATGTCTACCTGGTTACGCCTTGGACTTACCTCAGGTGCGAGCCTTGGACTTACCTCAGGTACGAGCCTTGGACTTACCTCAGGTACGAGCCTTGGACTTACCTCAAGTACGAGCCTTGGACTTACCTCAGGTACGAGCCTTGGACTTACCTCAGGTACGAGCTTTGGACTTACCTCAGGTACGAGCCTTGGACTTACCTCAGGTACGAGCTTTGGACTTACCTCAGGTACGAGCCTTGGACTTACCTCAGGTACGAGCCTTGGACTTACCTCAGGTACTAGCCTTGGACTTACCTCAGGTACTAGCCTTGGACTTACCTCAGGTACGAGCCTTGGACTTACCTCAGGTACGAGCCTTGGACTTACCTCAGGTACGAGCCTTGGACTTACCTCAGGTACGAGCCTTGGACTTACCTCAGGTACGAGCCTTGGACTTACCTCAGGTACGAGCGGCATCTTGGCCTGCGGACTCGGGTTGTTGAGGTTGTACTGGGAGCCTCGTCGCATGGAGAACCACCTGGCCAGTTTCCCCTGGGGGGAGGCCGCCCCTGAGGAGCTGGGGGTGCTCTGGTGCGTCCACAGCGTGCCTGCCCCTGCCCCGTCCATACTTCTGAAATTAAAAACGACAGACTCTCTGTGAGCTTTCTGATTTTTGCCATAATAACCCCGCCTTTTATTTAGGACATCTGTGTATATTTTTCTATGTTTTTTATGATTCTTTTCTTGTTTATATTGTTCTCAATTTTGTATTTTAATTTATATTACATATTACGTGTTTCTACTTATGTACATCCTATCAATAAATAATAATAATAAATCATCAGGAAGGTGCTTAACGAGTAAAGATTATTCCATTGTACTGTAACCACCGATTGTAACTGTTTTTAGATTTATACATACTATGTTGAATTAGTTACTGAACCTTTGATAATAAAGTGATGATTAAACAATAATAGTTACTTACTTATTGCTTTCGCTATCGACGTCGGACGAGAGGTCTTCGTGTTCGGATCCTGAGCTGGGATGCAGCTGATGGCATTCCTCCTCCCAGGAAGTAGCTGACGAGGTGGAGGCACCATGTGACTCATCTGGGGACAGAGAGAAAATTCAACATCAAGACGAGTTATGGCATGGTCTGCAAGACTGTCGAACTTAGCATAAATTCAGCACTTTTAAATCCTACCTGCAAGAATATTACAGTCAGTAATTCTGTGACCTTCCTTATTTCATTTCCTCTTTTTCTTTTCTCACATGTACGGAGGGAACAGAATTTTCTGCGTGAAAAATATGCTCTGACCGGGGATCGAACTTATGTTATTATAGGATAAGGAAAGTAAAAATACAATGCTTACATAAAGCAGGTCTATACACCGAGTTATGAGTCTTTTTAGCGTTTTTTTTTCCAACAGACACTTCTGTAAGTAGAAGCTACGTTAGTAATTTGGCTGTATGATAATATTATAGATCCAGCCAAAGAGCATCACTAGCGTGAATAATTAATGTCCTGTCAAGTTAGAGATTACTTTTTAACCACCCAGCCACAGATCTTCATTAACAACTGCTCTATTTATTTCCAAGTTTCATGAAATCTATTTCAAGGGTAATATTAGTTAAAAACAATAGGAAGAAATTTCAGTTAACCTTTTTCTTGACTATCAAATAATGTTTATCCTAAAGCGACAACGATTTTTATCATTTTTTAAAAAAAACATTTCTCTACTCTCTTTACACTTCCTTAAACAGAAGAATACTTGCTTTGAAACGTTCACTTCAGTATGAAATACCATTGAAGGAGCCCAGTGCTTCTTTCAGTTTATACTTTGGTCATTATAGGACAAGACATTATAGAAGACCGAACATCAGATGGGAAGATCCAATAATAAAATCAATTAGTCCAAAATGGACAAGAATGGCACAGGAAAGAGAGAGATGGAAAAAGCATTGCGACCTGCAGCATTGGAGAAATCGACAGCGCTTGAAATCACGGGTCCATCAAGGTATCAAGGTCAAGCCCTATTTTTTCAACAGTGTCCATAGCACAACATCTCCACCAACTACATCCGTACTTCCGTGCAGGTCAAAGGGTACATCATGGTACATCATGGAAAGCGTGTACACATGACATGGAAACAACAAATTATATTATTTGACAGTAAACTTTACATTTCAATGTCACAACATTCAAAGTTTTGACAGGCTCTTGTGAATTAATCATAGTATTCAAAACAGAAATCTAGTTATTGTACCCATAATTATGAATTTCGATGTTGGACAAAATCTGCAATCAGATTTCTGTTTTCTGTTGCTTTGACACGTTCACTTCAGTATTCAATACCATTGAAAGAGCCCAGTGCTTCCTTTTTTTTGTACGAGTGTGGAAAGAAGCGGGGAAGATTATTTCAGACTGAAGCGGGTGGTCAATAACTCAAGTAAGGGTGGTCAACAACCCAGCCTTTGAAAATGATGCTCGTTATCTTTTCACATATCCTTCTTTCTCGGTTTAATTAAGTATTAGTATGAGGAGGATCAGGTTACCTCTGCCCGGTGGAAGCTCTCAAGCCGGTATCATTTTCAAAGCCCCTGCCGGGGAACTTTTGATTTGTGTGCAAAACTTTTCAGAGAAGCAGCTAGGTTAAAAAGCATGCTTGGGTACAAACGAGGAACAAGCCAGTGAACATGAGTGCGCGTATGTTGTGCCTGTGAGATGGGATATATTAATTAAGTGTGCTTATAACGTCGGCATATAAATTTACTCTCAAAACTTAACTTTTTCGGAAAAATGTTTACTTGACGGGCGAAAAAAAAAAACAAGTTTTAGAAGGTAGGAGGAAAATATTTTTCACAACTTTTCGTACCTCCTCAAGTCTGCTGATGATTGGTGCGCTCTAAGAGTAAGTTTTACAAACAAGGCTTTTGTTTATGTTGTACACTCATAAAATATTTATAATATACGTATGATACACTCCTAGCATGACTGGATTGAGCGCCGCGGTATCTCAGGAATCTTAGCAAGTAATGAATTCTAGGAATTCTAAAATTATTCCATCACTTAGTGCAGATTATGTAGAGAATTTCACAAGTGAATAATTTTATTAGAGGCATCTGCTGGAAGTGTTTGCGAGGTAATCCTCATCAGGGTAATTAGTCGCGAATGACCTTCACTTGACAGAAGCCCATGTGACGTGGAATATTAATTCATATGCAGCTGTACCTACATGTCGGAGAAACTGGTATATGCAGCATAACACCAAGAAATTGTTTTATGCAAATGAGAAGTGAGGCTGGAAAAACAAGGCAAGAAATTATCGACTGGCCACAGAGCCTGGGAGGTGCGATTCGTTAATGTTGCACTATGAATGGAAATTAGATGCACTATGGCGATAGAGCGAAACTAGGAATAAGATGCACTCTAGAGATGCGACTTTTGACTCATCTTGGTGAATAACTCACAAGCAACTCACTCACTAAAATGAGTAACTCATTTATGTAACTCACTCAGCAACTCTTGACTCTCAAAGTCTCGACACGGAGAAGAACAGAACACAGCTGTTTGAGTTGAATTCCCGCCGTGTTGTATGCGCATGAGCGATATTTTGATTTCTAACTTCGATTTCAATTTTTTTTTCTCCGAAGAGAGTGATTGTAAATTGCAACTCTTGACTCAGAGAGAGAGAGAAGAGAGGTAGCGCGCTCAATAGCCTTCAGTTTATTCAGTTACTGCCACTTCTACACAGAGAGCTGATGAGTGAGTCACATGTTTTAGGATGCGACTCTTTCGCTGAGTACCTCACTGAAATGAGTAACTCTTTTTTATGACTCACTCACTCTTTACACATCTCTAATGCACTCTGTAGATAGGATGCAATGATGCACCCAGCTATAAGACGAAACATAAATCGATCGATCGATGAGATGCTATTTGGCGATAGAGAGTGCTATCATAATAAAATATGATTGCGAATTACGAATACTCCCATGTAACATGCGAGTGAGTTTAAAAGACCCAACCAATATCAATAAATTCTTATGAGAGCTAGCCTACGGTATGAGTCAAACAAATTTGAGTAAAGTTTCAAGGATTACTTCTAGGATAATATTAAACAAGTGTACATGTCCTGACAGTTTAGAGATATTGATTTAACAGATTCTGTCTGACAGAATCTGTTGAATTTTTTGAACGTTGTAAGTAGTAAATATCTTGTACAGAAAAGAAGCACAGTCATAAAGAATTATACAGAACTATTTTAAAAGTAGATATCACTCAACAGTCATTTTTAAGGGAAAATATTATTATGTTATTCAAGTCATTGAAAATATAACTTCACCCCACGGGTTGTCGTAAAAGAGCATTAGTTCAAATCTTTTATGAGCTTTTAAATCTCATGTGGCGGATTCTATTCTATGTGGCGCGATGACATCTAGTGTCGCAGACCTGTCGATGGATTTATGTTTGTGATCCTGAGGGAAGTGAGGGATTCATGTGAGAGGACAATGCACCTACACACGTGCCGCAGGGAGCCAGGGCATAATATGAACCCCTGGCAAACTAAGATTTGAGTGTTCCTAAAATCAAATTTGAAACTGATGGTAAAAAGGATCTGATGATTTGGTATATTTAATTTGTTTATATGATCATACTTTTGTCCTACATAATTACATAGCTCATTTTTATGTGCCTGATAATATGTAATAATACCTACCTACATAAATATAATTATTATGTATTTTTTAATATACTGTAGAAATGGAAATAAGTTAGGACTTCTAGGAGGATAAGGTTTCATTCATGTCAGTGCAGTATAAAAAATTAAACTGGAAATTGCCAAAGGATGTTCTGAAATACATATTGTGCCCATTTGTTTCATCAACCATAGCATGCTTGCTATAAACAAGCCACACGGAGCATAATATGCACTATGTGTACATAGCTATTACTAAACTTTTCAACATTATTGGAAAAGATCCAGAAAAACATTTCAATAAAATGTTCCTGACAAGCTCATGATAGCAACATACAAACATGATAATGTCATACATCATGAGGTATTATTAATTTATGACGCCAGAAGATTCATACGATATGGAATACTTAATTGAAGGATAGACGGGAGCTGGCAATTGAATCTGAGCTCGGGTTACCGACTGGTCCGCTCCTTAGTGGTTCACTGGATATTGGCGTTCCAATGGTCAGACAGTTCAATCACCCAAGTCCCAGACTAAAATCAGTCTCAAGACCTGTGCTACCAAATGACAGAAATACTAACATTTGGATGCTGTTGCACACACATGTCTGCCTCAACAATCGGTTGGTGTACTGCTAAATTTCTTGATAAGTCGACGACTCAAACCCCGACTTTTCATTCAAATTCCAATTAACCACAAATTTAATTACACCGCCTGCATCAAAGAGACAATGCCTTAGGACTTGAGATTGATTAAGAATTTTAAATTGTGACACTACATTAGATCTCTACAATCAATTTTTTCCCGTATGGTCGAGGGGCAAGAACCTGCGAGGTATGCTCTGCACCTCACTGGCTCTGGCCACGTCACCTCTCCAATTCTACCCACTCAGCAGTCAAATCGAACCTTTTAGTTCCCTAATCGCCACAGTAGGGACGGGGCTATCACCAAGGCTATTTCCATATTAGGTGTGAACCAAATTAACGTTTTAGTTCGATTTGATTATTTTGATGTCCATT
This sequence comes from Bactericera cockerelli, assembly GCA_024516035.1. NCBI lineage: Eukaryota > Metazoa > Arthropoda > Insecta > Hemiptera > Triozidae > Bactericera > Bactericera cockerelli. The sequence continues at coordinate 34,667,984 of CM044955.1, read as the reverse complement.
AGGTTCTGTGTTAAAAACATGCTTGCCTATATATTACACATTATCTTATTCTGGACTAATATTAATTTATATTTGCCCATAATTTAGATAGCCTTGCATGATAAAGAGTTGGAACTTCGGCGTGTTGGTGTCTGGGAGCAGGTTTCTCGAGAGTGGAGTTGAAATTTGAAATGTCTCTACTTGAGAGATCTCCTCTGGTAATTGTGTTTGACACGGGCTGGATATGTGTCCTTGGTGATACCTTGGCAGGCTGCCACCAATGAAAGCAGGTCAGATCATCAGTAATTTGATTTTACAAAGCACTACCGTTATGATATGCTCAGATTTATAAATAACGGTAATGACTTGTGTATCTATATTTGAATATTTACGAGTATACCTACATAAGTATTCATATGCAAAATTTACCTAGTAAAATGTGTATTTTTATAGGTAACTTTGTACCCTATGACTTTGATGTGTTATTTTTGTTACCCTTTAGTTGGCTTGCTGATCGTCCTAATATTTCGATCGGACGGAAATATAATTTTGTATAATATCATACCTACTGGTTTACTCGTATGGCTACAATTTAATCATCTATGTCCGAGCAAACGTCTCCGGACGAGCAATCTCCATAAACTATCGCGTGCTGACTTAATAAGTTAATCCTCGTTGAGTCAGCGAGGGATTTTTCATGCATGAAGGAAATAAATGGATTCTGTGAAACTAGATGACCATACCGGCTTTACCGAGTGGAATAATTATTATAATAGGCTTATACAGAAATATACTTGGAGTAGCTCGGGTCCCGCTCAGGCGAATCTCCGCTCCGATTTCACAAACAGCCTGCTCTTATTCAAAGGATAATACCTGCCCCACACCACCCTGCCGCCTTTTTTGTTTTCAGCATAAACATTAAAAACAATTTATAACATTTTCGGATTTAATGAGCTTTCACTACGTATGAGAGCCTCTCCCTCTGCTCTCTACCGCAGCCTGGCGCTATGTTAACACGTTACTGCCCCCGCCCCGCCGCTCCTCTGTCCTGCTAAATATTTAACAGGAAACCGAGGTTTTCCTGTGTGGCACTAATGTTACTAATGTGCTGACAACAATCCACTGTCAGAATGCCTCAGCTATTGTGAGAAATACAAATAATGTTATCGATACCATTTTGTCGCTGTAAAATCACTCGATGTAAAATTAAATTTGTTATCCATGCATATAGGTTGATGAAGGGTAATATCCGCGTTGCCTAAAAAAAGGTAAAAATGGCAAAAAAGGAAATCGTTGTTGATATAAATCTTGCGGTTCATCAGGTAATATGCCACCTCACCATCAACCGGTCTAGTGCACCACCTGTTGATTTTCGCAACGTACGAGAATACAACAGATAGTTAGATACATACATATTAAATTGTACGCAGATTTCTGTATTCGCCCCTGATGCCTCAGTTTTTACCACTTCAAATTAAATTCCCCTAATTTAGTTTTATGTATTTTCGAACTGGTTTTAATTTGCCCGGGCCTCCTTGCTCTGAGCTTTGGGTTCAATACACGCCACATGAGTACCTCGAGGTGTGAAGTGTTAATTCCCTCGTGTTGCACGCTAGATTCAGCTCCAGCGGTCCTGCCTATATTCAACAACGGCTTGGCCTCAGTCGAATTTTAGAGAGATTATTCGAATATGTCTACACTCTACCGAGATCATTCTGTACAGACAGCATCACCGCCAATGTTAAAAACACCGACTTCGGTAGCTTGATCGGATAAGGCGGTGGACTTGTTCTTGTAACCTGGACGTTGCTATATCTTTCCTCATCATAAAGGTGAAAGTTGTATATAGAAATCTGTTACAACAATTAGGAATTAAATATTACATAATTACTATATTTTGCTACAAAAAGAAATTTCTGTTATTGGACTTTGTTTGATCGAAAAGATATAATGACAATGCAAGAGATTACCTGAAACTAATGTTAATTTTAATACAATAATTTCGTGTAAATAACTATAATATACTTGCAGTTCATCTTATCAAATAGTCCAGTATATTTTGATAAAAATTTAATTATATTAGAGAGAGCCATCCATACTCATAATATTAAATTCACGAGAGTTCTCACTGATTTACCTTACCTACTCAGTGGATCTCGAATGTAGGAGTTGAGAGACAAACAAATAAGATTTTGTATATTTAAATGTAGTTGCAGCCATTGTAGAAACAAGTAATTATTTCTTCTTACCTAATGAATTAATAATGACGCTAATTGAAGTCATTAAGTGCCTTTGGAATCTTTGGATACGTCCTGTCGAATTTATACGTCAGCCATGGCTATACGTTGATGTGGATATTTCGTTCGACCCCCTCTCGAATGACCTAGATGTTAGAGATATGTATGTGAAGTAAAAATATGACACACTGAATGATGACACACTTATTGCGGAAAAGGGCAATCCCTCTTGAACAGGAAAAGGCGAGCAAGAAGATATTTATACATACTCTGCAAGTTAATATACATATAGCTTCTGATATTTTCACACATTCTGATTAATGTTGGGGGTATCAATTTATGCACTTATTAATGAATGAATACAAGTTGGGTATCTGCTTATTTATTAATGAATGAATACATCAGCTGTGTAACAACAAAATAACATGTTACAAAACAGGACATAAAAGAGATTATGAAAACGGGGGACCACACGGGAAAACTGCAAATTGCACTGATGAGAAAATGCAGGAAAAGTGTTCTATGAAATGAAGGTCTGAAAGAGAAGGGAGGAGCAAATAGCACAGCGATGGTATGGCATTACTGTTCATTTGGGTGTAAAGTAGTGTAAAGTCTCTTTCTACATTACTATATGGCCATATTACGACGCGATGGCGACGAGGGCTTAAAATTCGCTGGGTAAACAATACGCCAGAGCTACTCGAATTAACCTCAAACAACCAGAGTGGGGCCTGGAGTAGCCAGCAGAACGTGGATTAGCATGCCGAACATGGATGAATTTGAAACTAAAACGGTCACTAATTTATGCCCTCAAAACGCTGCTTGACTTCAGTGATTGTATGAGAACTGGTGTGGTCAATGTGCCATCTCTACTGTCTAGAGACCTGCGGAATCTAACTCAAACAGAACATTTCTCACAATGTCTATCTAAATCAAACAAACAGACAATGAAATAAATATACCTTTTGATTCATACGAGAATCTAAAGTCCGCTTCACGAGACAATTCTCTAAAGGTTCAGTCATTGTTGAGCTACGTTAATTATGTGACAAAGTATACATTAATCAGTGAGTATATCATCTGAGCTTTGCTTTTAAAAATAGATGAGTATAGGTTAGGTACAGATGGAAATCAAAACTTTGTGAAGTGTTGCCTTGACCAAGAAATGATTCTATTTAGTTTTAAAATCCTGACTTGAGGTAGACAGGACGGAGGTTTCACCCTCTATTCGCTGAGAATCGTACCAGCTACCTACTTTAACCTCACCCAGCTTAGTGGTTAAATTCCACTGTAAACCTATCCCAGCCTCACTCCAAAAAGCACTCTCACCCTCAAATCCCCAAATCTCCCTCTCAACCGTCAAATTTTATTCAAATAAACCAATTAGAGTGATTGTTGGCCCAAATAACCCAATCAGAGTGCAATTAAAAAGGATATTTGGGGATTATGATAGTGAAAAAGCTTTCTTGAACGAGGTCCTGTTGTATCATAGCTATTCAAAGTGTACCTTTTTATCCTGAAAAGTCATAATAAATTTAATAAAAGCTAGGTTCTCACCACTTTGCAAGTTGCGGAATTTGCACAAAGTCACTGAGGTGATTTCAGCAGCGCTATTCATGTAACAATACGAGCAATACAACACATCAGGTTCTTTCTGAGATCAGAGAATGTCATGGACGATCAGGGTCTATAATCCTTGCAGGGTGGAGTAGGTGGGGCCACACTTGTAGCACTCAAAGTGAAGCAATAGTTGAAACATACTCGCGTATATATAGATATTTAAAAAGAGAACGAACGAATTGTAACTTTTAAAAAAGCAATTTCAAATTATTTTAAGTACAATGACATATCCATAAAATTGCGGATCAGAACGTAAAAAATACTAAACTAAACGATATGAAAGAGATAAAAAATGTATCACAGAAATAAAACTTGTAAACAACAAACCACTTGACACCCGATAGTGGCCTGTTATCTCAGGACAGGATAGATCGAATAGTACTCCGTGGGGACACTACTGAGCACATACTCCGGATTTTATTAAACAACTAGAAACAAAAGATTTCGAAATGCACACAACACAGGAGATACAAAAGAGATACACAACAGAATAATACTAGAAGAACAGAATGACTAGTCGCGGCAAGAGATACACAAACACTATACGAATACACGAGGGGACCCATTAACGAACGAATATGAGGGCTTGCCAGTAGAGTAAGAGTAGTATGGTCAGTGAGTAGATGGGGGACAGTGGGGCCACAAGCAGTGGCAGATGGGAGGAAGTAGACTTGAGTGATGCCCACTCAACAGAGTCCTCACTAGGACATACAGCGTGTAGCTTGTGCTGCGGACATGGGCTTCAGGAATGTTAGAGACATACAGAGTGTAACAGCAGATCAAGGACGTTATCTCTTGGTTAGTGTACACTGTACAGTGTAGATAAATTGTAGAGTGCTTGGAACACAGAGTGTAATAGTGAGTTTCACAAGAACAGGAATAGCGTCAGATGAAGACACGTTACTCCGTTTAGTATGGGGACCAAAATTTTTAAGGACAGCAAAGCGTTTAACAGGTGGATATTTCTGATATATGTAGAATGTAGATACATACTACGGGATGGGCGACGTACAACACATATTAAAAGAGTCTAAAGTAGGTGTTGACACTATTGCTACATGGCTACGAAATACAAGAGCTACAAAACGCCCATCCAGCTTTTCATTATGACAGATTTACAGTGGAACCTGGATAAGGAGAACTCAAGGGACCGAAAATATTTATTACTCTTATAAGAGGTTTTTTTTCCTTAAAGAGAGTTCAATTGGAATTGTAATTTTTTCTCTTATATTAAGGTTTCTCTTGCATCTAATTCGACTGTATATGTATGTATATTCCATACATCTAGGTCCCATAATATCTAATATCTAGGTTCGACTGTACATGTTTGTATATTCCATGTACAAGCGACTGTATATGTATATTCAACTGAATATTCAACATGCTCTCATGAGATGTAGCCCAATTACTGTGGCTGTAAAATTATTCTGTTCCCCAGGAGCAGGTGTCAAGGCTTTCACCTGTAGACTAACACCCCGTTGCCATCTGTTTGCTCAGTGTTAGACGCCTCTTCAAATAATTTACTGTTAATGATGTTGAAATCTTCAGAGACATTTTCGTCAATGGCGTGTCACTGTGGTATGATTTCTATGCTTGACAAAATGTATAATAATTGTGTTTACCGACCCTACTAATGAGGTTTCAATTGGGACCAAATCGTGTAGGTACTTGACTGATTTGCAGGCGAAGCAAAGGTTCTTTGGAGACTTTCAGTAATGATGATGTAATTTTGTCAACTTAAATTTTACAAACTCTAGAGTAATATGGATTCAAACCTTTACATTCCATGGGTAGGCGTAATAGAATAACAATTTACATGATAGTAATTATACCTATATAGGTAGATGTTACATATTTATTTATGTAGAGTACCATCTATCCAAGAAAATCCCACTTTTCTGGAGGATTAATCCTTTCCTACATGGGCATAGCCTATGCGGTATAAGAAATGAGGAAAGAAAAGGGGAATATCCGGGATAAAAAAAAGAGTCCTAACAGGAAACTCTGATTTTATCATCTTAAGGACAGGAATCTCAATTCGGCGTCCATCAATCTGAAGCATAATAATCAAGTTAAACATTATATTCATGATAAACAGGTACTACACAGGGTTCACATGTGAAAAATACTATTACCAAAAAGAAAACCGATGATGGAGTCCTTATTTGTATTAGAATACATAGGATCGACGGACACGACGCATAGTAATTAGATGTCTAGAAACCTGATCCCAAAAGTGAGTGATTAATTTCGTAATCAAATTAATTTGAACAAGAATCCTAATAATAACCAGATAAAAGGAACCAGAGGTTTTGTAAGAGTCCATGTTGAATCAGAGAAGAAACCACCCAGGGTATAATCAATCATCTCATTGTGAGCGGAAAGAGGAGGGGCAGGTGATTCGGTTGGATTTTTGGATAGGTTTTAACACTTTTACTACCACCAGGACATGAATCTGAAAATGCTTGCATAAAAAATAGATTAGATGAGAAACCACATGTATTTTAGTTCAAATATCAGCCAAACCAACAGAACCTAACGAACGCTTACCAAGTATTCTCACTGATTTGAAATTTTCTACAAAATATTAATTCATGTATATACAGGGTGAGCATAAAGTCTCACCCCACCCCCCGTATCTCGAGAATAGCTGAAAATACAAGAAAACACAAAAACACGTATCCCTTCGATTTTAGGGGGATTAATTTTCAGCCAAAAAAAATTTGCCTTCACGGCCCCAGTCAGGCTGGGCATGGACCAACTTTAAAATCTTAAATAGAATGGTATATCTTGTGCCATATTGTTTTAAAAGTCTCATAGAAAGATGTTCATTAAAACAATTTTCAGTGAGCTACGACTTACCGTTCTCGAGATACAGGGTCGAACGTCCTGCGTAATATCCATATATTTTGACCTATAACTCATTAAACGTAAGTTATAGAAAAATGAAATTAGTTGATAATAACTCCTTATGACAAGCGCTGGTGAAAAAGTTTTAACTCGACATACTCTGTTGATGTTAGTTTCTGGTCGGTTTCGTCAGCCAGCCAGACGAACAGTCCGAAAAATTTTAACGAAAAAAACAAATCAAGTTTTAATTTGTTCCAAAGTTCTTGCCATAAGGAGTTATTATCAACAAATTTCATTTTTCTGGAATTTACGGTCAACGAGTTATAGGTCACAATATATGGATATTACGCAGGACGTCCGACCCTGTATCTCGAGAACAGTAAGTTGTAGCTCACTGAAATTTGTTGTAATGAACTTCTCTCTATGAGACCTTTAAAAAAATATGCCACAAGACATACCATTCTATTTAAGATTTTAAAGTTGGTCCATGCCCAGCCTGACTGGGGCCGTGTAGGCAATTTTTTTTTAGCTGAAAATTAATCCCCCTAAAATCAAAGGGATACGTGTTTTTGTGTTTTCTTGTATTTTCAGCCATTCTTGAGATACGGGGGGTGGGGTGAGACTTTATGCTCACCCTGTATATTACAAGAGGGCTGTCGCCCGCTTTGCGGGCCGAGGCATGGCCGTGAAAGCAAAAATTCCTATTTCGCCAATGGCAGGTGTTGTAGTGGGAGTTTCGAAAAATCCCGTCTTATTGCACATCTAGACTATAAGACAAAGCTACCTACCAAATTTCAGCTTCCTAGGACCTACGGTTTGGGCTGTAGAGCGATGATCAGTCAGTGGTCAGTGACTTTGACATTTATATATTAAGATATACATTAATTACGTACGAGTAACTATAGAATGTAAGATAAATGATGAATTATTTATTGTGAAGCAAATGTTGTTATGACATCACCAAGAACCTCAACCAACAGCAACACTTCCCAATCTTATGTTTGTTTTACTATTTTCCAGTAAGGCTGTTATTGTTCTCTAGTATAATATGGCGGGAATTACTCTTTTTTCCACCCAGTCTTGTTTGAAACAAAGCCCAAAGCTTTCTGTAAATAATTGAATTCTAAGTAAGCTATGTTTGGCGTGTGATGATGATGATGATGTGAGAATAGCAAATAATTTATTTCTATTGCATTTTACTTTCTGTTATTATATTGCGATTCATTTTGGCTTATCAATTTTTGATAAGGAACCACTTGAGACTATCTTCAAACTAATTAAAGTAGAAGAAATAGTCATTATCCATTGGCAGCGCGTGTGTTAATCGTACATTCAACATTCCAGATGTTGAAGATCCAGACATTCCCGAGTTCCAAAGATGTTTAATACAACCCCTTGTGTGTCTTCCACATGATTTATTTCATTGATAAGTGATAGGGCATGGGCTCAAACATTCATTACATGGTGTATTGTGCCGTGCGTGTGTATTGAAGTTGGCCTCAAGTTATACACACTAATCAGATAGGATTGTAAATAGATAATAAAACGGTATGACCAATAGGTTACAATAATACAATAATGAAATATTCATGACATGCCATTCATTCAGATGAAAATAGCCATGTGTAAAATTTCCAGCGAATGGAGGGTGAAACACTTGTCGTGATATGACCATACAGTTGAAAGCGACCTTCAACCAAAAATAAAGATTTTTTTTAAATAATATTGATTGATATTTTAACACAAAAGGAAATGAGGAGAATTCCATTCAGATAGACTGACTTTCCGAACTGTTTTCAAGGCGAAATTATGACTCACTGCAAAAAATATAATCTGCCTTCGTCTTCTTTATCAGTGCTACAGAAGCTGCGACGGTTGTGTGAAGGAGAAAAATTAGTTATCTCCCACTCATCAAGCTCGTCAAAAAAAAAAACAAAAAAAAAAACAAAACAAAACAAAAAACGAAACAAACAAAAAGCGTCCTGTGCAATGTCGGCAGTGCCACCTATCCTGGCGATAAAAGTACCCTTGCCTGTCCTGGCCGAGTGTACAACTCAGTTGAAAATTTCATTAAACCTCCACAAAAACTCCCAGAGTAAATATCACACCTCCACCTCCATCCCCGGACATATGCTCGCTCCCTATCTCTCCACTGAGGACATACACGCACAAAAAAATGGGAGAGATGAACTCTTTTTTTTCTGTCACAAAAGTCATAACTCATATGAAAAATAACAAAGTGTCACCTTTCATATTCATATAATATATTTATCATGTAGGTTTGCAATATATTTATTTATGTACGAGTGCGTTAACATTTATACATTTGCCGTCGGTCCAGCTTTAGCCATTTATACTATACATAGTATAATATTATAACCACAAGTATTAAATAATTTGTATTTGCCTTTTGTTCTTTTGTGTGCCCATATAAAAGGTTTTATGTACCTATTTATAGAACAAGTGGTTCTAGAAATCATATCTAGATGCTCGGAAACGTTTAAAAAATTGGGAAACCTGGTGTTGATAATTTGGAGTAAATCTGCTTTTATTGATTTCAAGCGTCAGAAAAGAAAACAGAAGGTAGCGAAAAAATTATTGAGATAATTCACTTGATATTGAATATATTATTTTATTGTTACACGTAGGTAGTGTGGGCAATAGAAGTAGTTAAAGTATGAAACCTACAGGATCCAAAATAAAACAGCCAAAACTGAATGCCCAATGAAGAGACACAAATAATTGTCAGTTCATCAAGGAATTGTAAAAAAGTTGTCACAAGAATATAATATGTATGACCGTGGCTATTGAAAGCGTAGTTTAACGTGAAGATAGACTAATCAAAAATAAATAATTTTACTTGCAAATAAATTAATATGATGTTGATAACATTATTGCAATAATTAACTGTGTGTTTGTATTGAAGAGGTTTAAAGTTTCAGAGTTTCATAAATTCAAAACAATAAGCAAATGGAGACTAATAGCGAAATTAAAAGATAGAATGGGGATCACAAAACTGAGTCAGAAGTCAGAACATAAATATTCCCATTTCAAGCAACATGCAAAATCTAGAGACAAAGTACACCTAAGGTAAAACAAATATGTCTTTTAATTTTACCCCAAGCTATACGTTATAAGAAATAGTAACTTACTAATATTTCTAACCAAAGTTTACCAATTTCAAAGACAACCTTATGGGTCTTAGCATGGATCACATTTCTAGTTTTCTAATTTCTAATGTGTTCATAATCAGAACTACTTTCACAGTTATAATATAGAAATTGCTATTTTTCAGTTATTTTTTCTTTAAAAAAACTTTAAATCCAGAGACATCACACCCTGTTTACATAAATTTTCTACTAAAGCCTTCGGGTTGCCAAAACTTTCCCGAAAACATAAAAATAAATATTTTCCAATCTGTCACACGGAGAGCTGATACTAGCAGTGGAGGTGTGGGCAATGAAATATTTCCACCTGATTTAGATGACAAATAAATATACTGGAAGCTTTGTTGAAACCAAAACACTCGGATTAAAGAGACACAAATTTATTTCCTGCAACAGAATTTTTTATGATTGGAAGTGTCTGACAAATATGAGTAGGAACCAATTTATGATACTTATTCTTCTTCCAATTTTTTTTATATTAGATATTATTTTTTATTGGCTATTCTAATAGGGATATTATAAAAAAGGGATATGATTGTAAAGTTGTATTTATAGTATGAATTCATTTATTCATATAATATACAGGGTGATTCAGAAAAGTACCGTCAAACGTTAACCACATATTCTATGGGCTAGTTAAGGAGGGGTCAACTCTATAAAAGAAAGTGCGCAAATGCCTCCTAACGGAGGTACACGCCCCTTAAGGTGTTTTTAAACAATCGAAATTTTCATTTTACGGCTTACCTATTTGGGATATCGCAATGTGGTAAAAAAATCACTCTCAATACTAGATAGCACCTTTCTTTTGGCACAAAATTTAACACCATTCCAATGTCAAGGGCGGTCTCAGGAGGGTCAGATGGTAGAAAAAAGGTTCTAACTTTTTAGTCGTTGCTTGTAATTGAATTTGGTTTTCACCCTATTAAAACGTCTGTCATTGTCTACAAAAATGTTCTGAATAATTTTTTTCTCAAACCAACACAAACTCTTGAAAATTGAAATCGAAGATTTTAAAACCGCATTAAGTTTTGAAACTTATGCAACTAGCATACAATTTTAGAACAAGAATTTTCAGCCAATTCATTATTTAGCAAAGAAATACACCTGGAATATTTGAACGGGTTCGTCAATCTTTTCGAAGGCGTATGGAGGTCTGCATTGAAGCCAGAGGAGCCCATGTGGAACATTTGCTGTAAATCTTATTTCGGCTTAAGCCCCTCAATTTCGATTTTCAAGCGTTTGTGTTGGTTTGAGAAAAAAATTATTCAGAACCTTTTTTCTACCATCTGACCCTGCTGAGACCGCCCCTGACATTGGAATGGTGTTAAATTTTGTGCCATAAGAAAGGTGCTATCTAGTATTGAGAGTGATTTTTTTACCACATTGCGATATCCCAAATAGGTAAGTCGTAAAATGAAAATTTCGATTGTTTAAAAACACCTTAAGGGGCGTGTACCTCCGTTAGGAGGCATTTGCGCACTTTCTTTTGTAGAGTTGATCCCTCCTTAACTAGCCCATAGAATATGTGGTTAACGTTTGACGGTACTTTTCTGAATCACCCTGTATACAAAAAAATAAATTTTCATTCCTAAATAAGACTATAATGAAACTTGTAAAACTTTTAAAAGCAACAATGTCTCGAGAACAGTGAAGGTGTAGGAGTGTCATAATTTATTTTGATTTGAGACGGTATTTTATTTATTTTATTCTCATCATTTAGTTTTAGCTAAATATAGGATATTAACCGAATAAATACGATGCTTGACTTTCTAAAAAAATATACATTTGTATTTAGAAAACAAACGAAAAGATACCGAAGATACCGAAAAGAAATGAAAAGAGTAGAGAGGTGAATCCTGAGATATGGAAGCACATGAAGGATAAGAAAACCAAAAGCAGAGAAGAAGAATAGAGAGACTAATGTGCTTTCCTTGTTCAATTAATTTCATATAAATCACTCATCTCTATATCCCTTCTAATGGTGTTTGTATTCTTCTGAACTTTTTCCTTCTTTCTGTATTAGTGTTAATGATGCTCGATGCTTAATCCAATATGAAGCTCTGAAAAGATATTAAACTAGTGGAAATTTTATTCATATTTTAAAAATTAAGGGGAAATTCATCCCAACATAGTGTTTTTACTTTCGTAACAATTCACCCACGTCCACTTTACACGCTAGTGCTGTGGTGTATTTTCCAGATTGCCATAACTTAGTAAACCTCCCTGATAGGTCAGAACACAATACGCCCCAGCATTGAGGTCAACAGAGGAGCAAAAATATCACTTGCAAAAAAATTAACCAATATTTTAAATACAATTTTATTCTTCCTTGGTTCGAGCAAAGAATATTTCACTTGACAGACAAAAGCAACATTAGAGCTACGAATTGGCTTATTTTAGGTGCTCTTGCTAGCTTTCTGAGCTATCTAATTACATGATGCTTTTTTCTGGGACTTGCGAGGGTTCGAGTCCCGTACGGTAATGTTTACCCAGAGACACTATTGAGAGCGACTTACCACTACACCGACGTCCAGTGGCCAGGTCAGACACAGTAGCAGAGTATCAAAATATGTTGTTGACAGTGGGGAGTACAAGTATGTTGTTGACCCACATCCCTCCTCTCATTGCATCCTCTTTACTGGGACAGCAAAAAAGATCCCCACTTTTGAAACAAGGTGGTTTCCAGAATATTTCTGTCATTACTGAGAAAAACAGGGAGCGGGAGGGGGGAGAGAAAATGAGAAAGAGAGAGAAAAAGAGGAATTAAAGCTCACTGAAAATTTTTCCTTGCACATGGTCAAATATTAGTTTTCCAGGCTGAAAAACACCTGATAGCCCGGACATGAAGGGGGTCAGCCTTGTGGTGTGGGGGAGGAAAGCCATAGACAATGCCCCGCTACCACTCTCACCTCAGCTCTTCCGTTGTTACTGAAGCTCACTCTAAACGAGGAGGGAGAGAAGAGAGAGAGAGAGAGAGATAGGGAGGGGGGATTATTGTCTATTTTTTGCGAGCATAAAGAAATAGAGGTAATCTAATTTGGGAAAAGTATGAGAAAATGGGATACACCAGTGGAGAGGTGCGGGGTGATAAGCCGGCTGGAAAAGCCTCATGATTACAATCAATCTGATTAAGCGTGATTTCCTCTTTTTTCTCTTTTTCCTTCTCGCCTAGAAGGGAGGGAGATATGGGTATATATACCGTGTCTTCCCTCCGTACAATTCTCACTCCCTCCACCCCCCTCTCCCATCTCGTGTCTCATCATGCTTACTTCAGTGAAATTCAATTTGTATCTTCTCGCTCTGAGCATTCGTTTTTTCTCTCTCTTTTTCCCCTTTCAATTTAGTTAAAATAAAAAAACGGGAAATAATGTAAAAATCCCTTAGACATTACGAGTGTATGACATAAGTATGTACCGGGGATACTAAACATATATAAATAAGTATTTGAGTGCCCCATTGTTGGATTGCTCATCCCTGTACAATTACTGCACATACAGGAACAGATGAGTTTATTTGAACAAGACTGAAGGTTCTTCTTCCGTTTATGTATGAACATAATAAGGTCTATGTAGATAGTAATATAAGTATTATGTACAAAGTATATCGATCTTGATCTGAAGATGAGTTCATATCAACTACATATTGATAGTCGCGGACTCTGTAATTTTGTGAAGGTATCATACTGATTGAGGTAAAACAATATGTTTTTTTACTAACTTCACATTATTTTTATACGAACTTCACAGAATTTTTTCTGTGAAGTTAGTAAAAATTATATTGTTCTACCTCAATCAGGGTTCATATTAGCTACAGCTCATCCTGCGGCAGTTCACGGGTTCGTATCCTAGAATTGAAACAATGTCACTTTTCGGTATACTAAGCATCTCAATGACCATAGGATTTTCCTTTAGTCAAAGAATCTAAAATACAACTATTTCACCACTAAAATTTGGGTTATGGTGGAAGAGAAAGACACAGGACCTTGCCCCGTGGTTCACTTACATATTCTATTGAGTTCTTTTCATTTCATGTGTACTGTGTTACAGTATGTAATTATGTAGTTAGATAATAACATTTCGTAACTAATGTATTATTATGAATATACCTACCTGAAATAACTATAAATTACATATTTATAGGTAATAAGATATTCATTATTAGGTGTATAATTATATTACGTGCATGATTAACAGTAGTATAATATATTTCTTTCCTTTTTTTACTTTTCTTATCCTAGAGAAAGGAAATATTTTTCGAGTGTGAGTACTGAGATGCGGAACTCTGCCTAAAAGCCACCTCTCTCCCTAATCATATATGATCCCGGAACCGTTCAAAACATCACATCGGGGTATAACTGTATATTGTATACTTTAAGGTATAAAAAACATATATTATGTGCAATATTAAGTACTACACATAGATAGCTCCGTGTTAGAGAATAGCTCCTGGCATCTTAACACAGGCATCCCATCCTACCGATATTATTTTGGAAGTTTTAAAGCTCTGATGAACTTGAGAGGTCATTGAACCTTGGGAAGAAGTCACGTTTGCTGATTGGACCTGGCGGCGGTTTGGATCCTCAGTCCTCAGTCCGAAATAATTATTTAGGTGATTGTAAAGTTTGAAGGGCAGTGTGGCGGGTGGCCCCAGAAGATATACAACAATAGATACATATTCCTATGTAGAATTTGTTTTGACTTTACTTCTTTGAAAGCAAATTTAGCAAACAATATAACCTTATTGCCTAGTCATTTTTGAAACTCCTTTTTGATATGTGTATTTCTCTGGAGACAAATATATTTCAGATAAAATAATATATAAGAGATAAAAGAAATTTTTAGAGGAGTCTTACTTATACAATAAAATTCTATTTCTTTAATTTCCGGATTAATAAAATCTAAGCATTAGTGTCCTCCTGTTCACAGAAAATAGTAGATAGTAAATACCTATAATTAATAGACATATTCTTGAAAATTTTCGAGCCGACTACCCCGAACACTGAGACTTTCGACAGAATATAACATTCATAATCAATATTTATTTTCCGAAAGCGTCACAAGATAATATCTAGGTTTCTACATCAGCATCAAGCACACAGAGGTCATCTTGTGGGAAAGTTGATTCCCAAAAGACAAGTAAAGAAACTCTCATAATAATATAATTTTATTATTATAAATGTATTAATGAATACAGCATTAAAAAACAGGGTTCAAAACAATAAGGTGGCTCTCTCGCTCTCTCTCTATTTACATATAATAATATACCAACTCTATAGTCTATTCTCGTGTAAGGTATAGTAGAGGTACGTAAACCTCCCAGTATGAAAAGCAGAATGACGCCCTGGATTTTAGTAATCAAATAGAAATAAGTGACAGGAAGTATGAAAAAAAAGCATAAAAATATCCATACAGTGGGTAGGTATTTTTAAATGTTTGTTTACTTCGAGGATCCATGTGGGTGTTTGAGAATGCTGAAATATGGAGCAGGAACTCGGGAATCTATTCTTGAACTGAAAGCTATTATTAAAACACGAGTTTCTAAATCAACTGATTCCAAGTTTGGGAGTTTAGGTTGTAACTAAAAGCATTGAAACTGACAGTAACAGCTTGGGAATGAGGGATTGTCTGGTTCTAGACTGTATACCTACCTCCTTGAAAGAAATTCAGGCGTTACCATTACCAACCATGGTAAACACTCCAACATAATTAGTCTGTAAAACTTCAGGTGGAATGTATTACCTGTCCTTCGGACTGAGGGTACTCTCCACTCATTAAATCCACAGCCAAGAGTATTATTTCCTTGTACATATAGTAGGTACTCCTATATCCTTACTTTGAGGAATCATTTGTAGTAGAAACCAACCGATATGAATATTTACGATAGAGAATAACTAGTTATTTTCAATATTAATAAGATATGAGATGTTGATGACAAAGAAAATGGACACACAGCGTTTGCATTTAAATGTACCTTTACAATGGGCACGCAAAATCTTCAAAAACAAACATTAACGATATTTACACTTTCCAAAATGTCGAAGCAATGGTAGACACCAAAGGCACTGAGAGACACCGAAGTCACTTACGCCTTCAGGGTATCAATCAAAGCTCTCTAACTTCAAAGTCAGCAGGAGGTCTCAAAGTCCTGTTTTGCAAGGAGAGGGTTAATAAGAATATAACGGAATATTCATAATTTCCCACACATAATATATTATTTGTGTGGACTTAAACTTCCTTTTAATGACCTGTAACACGAGCTTTCAACAGTTTCGTGAAAACTTGACCAACATGCCATCTGCCATCGTATCTGTTGCGTTATCAAAATGTTTTGTTTTTTTTTTTTTTTTTTTTTTTTCAACACTTTATTAGATATAAATGGACATATATTATGTATAATACAAATAATTATTTTAACAATGAAAAAAATGGAAACAATGTATAGTTGTATACAATAAAAATGAAAAAGAATAAAAAAATATATAAAAACACATGTCCTAACTAAAGGGCGGGGTTATCGCTTGTGGCGATCTCTTCCACAGAACCCTTATTGAACATGTCCTTTTCTGAAAGTTTCAGTGAGCTCACACGTGCTTGTTAGTTTCAGAAAGCAGAAAGCTTCTGCAAGGCATGCTGGGCTGGAGAAGGTTCCTAGAATTGATAATTCAATTTCATCGTGTCGGTCTACTCGTGTCCTTAGTATAATATCATGGTTGTCATACGTCATACTTGGTTTTAGTTACAAAGTAATGCTTTGGTCAGATTGTCCGAATTGGACAATCCATACATTTCTGGAGTAGGTACTATGATTATGAAAGGTTTGAAAGTTTTCAACAAAGGCTGAATTATAAAACAGGATTAAATATAGGTATAGGATTTGTTAATCCAAGCCACTATCAATTAACAGCTGATAATATACACCTTTAGCAGCTGTCAAATGTAAAGAGAATTGACGGGTTAGCTAACAAAAAGGAGTCAATGAATTCGTTTGAGCGATTGGTTGAAATCCCTACCTGAGGGTGTGTTAAGGGATTGTGTAGGATTCGTTCATATATAATCCTATTCATAGTTCGGGCCTAACTTAGAGTGACTTTCAATAAAAGAATGGCTTGTGTTTACCAATCCTGCTATCAAGTTCAACCATAGCTAGATGGCTAAATTGCGTGGTAACCTGCTACAAAACCAAAAAATCTGGTGTAAACATCACACGACTTTCCTTATCCCCCGAAAAGAAGTCGAATACCGCCACTGGTGACTCAACGGTAATAGATAGCTAAAAATCAATACCAAATTCGTAATCAGCAAAATCATTGAATTTGATATGTCACAACCCTCATCTAGGATGAATAATAAAAAAGTTAGTCAAAGCGGGTCCTAGGTTAGTACAGGTAAATTGGGGCCAACATTCAAAAAGTTCAAGATGTCAAAAAAATGATAAGAATAGACTCCTATTATTTTTTTATCCAAGAAAATGTTGTGTCCCCAACTTTTTTTGTATATTCAACCAATTCAAAGAAGCGGTGCTTGCGGCTAATATTTGCGGCCGCAGAATGTGACCGATTTCAGCCAAAAGTTTTGGTGTATAAAAATATTTCCCTACCAAATTCAAGTCTCTAGCTTTTACCGTTCTCGAAGATATCATGTTCACACAAAGACAGACACGCACGGACCAATGTCAGAAAATAACTTTTATGTATCCTGTCCAGAACTGTAAAACTGGTAGGTCCAATTTTCGACAAAATACAATACTTTCTTATTATAGATAGATAAGGAAAGTAAAAAGAATCCTTGGGCTACTTAAAAAGTGTTTCAATTCTGGAAGATAATAATAAAACCGTCCAGACATTTTTGTATAAAAACTAGACCTTAAATTGTTTTCTTGTTCTAAAATTCTAAAAAGAATTTCAGGTTTTTCTAATAGCCGATGAAGAAGAACTTCCTGCTACAGAAACATATCGCATTAGTTCTGCTCGTTAAATATTATAATGAACCTGCGAAATGATGGAAACAATGATCCAAAAATTACCATGAGAATTTTTTAATTACCATCCAGTAGTTAATAGAAGAGCTCTAACGAATTCATTGACTCCTTTTTGTTAGTTAACCGTCAGTTCTTCTTACACGACTCATACTAAACCTCTATGGGCACAATGAGTGCCAACAATACCTAAAGTTATGCTTTATTCGTATCAGAAACCTACTGAAGAGCGCATAACTAATGTTTTACCAGTCGGCATTTTGAGCCTATATCTTAGACTAGCCGTTTGCCCGTGCTTTGCAACGGGACTAAATCTCAAATTTACTAAGGCATGGCCGTACTGCTGGACAGCAATGCCTTTTTGAACTTTTTATAATTTTTCTAGACAAAGCGATAATGGTTTTGGGGGGGTCAATTCTGAGACATTTTTCGCTATCTCTTACCGTTTTGGCTAAACAACTCCGGACAAACAAACAAACAAACAAACAAACAAACATAGGTAGGTAGTCCCTTTTTCTGTTTTATATATAGAGATAATTGTATAAGACCATCCATGATCCCAAGAGATGTAAAAAGAAATAAGCGCAAAAATATATTTATTTTTTTAGTATGTATGTGATATCTATCCATTTGATTTGAATGGGTAGATTATGAATGGTGCAGTGGTACAATATTTTTTAAGCATTTTAATGGACCTACAGTATTTCTGCTATTTAAGGTTTCTCATCTAGGTACTCCTCTCTCCTGATCAGCCGAGTGGGCGCTACTAACAGTAGGTACCTACCTATATATGTGCTAGTTGCTACCTTACCTATGTGTAATAAAGGAAAAATAGAAACTTTTATGGGCAAGCTAAAGCATGGCAGGCTCCCACAACTGACAACCACTAAGTTGCATAGCCTCCGATTTGAGATCATTTTCGTGATCTGGATAAGTCGATCTTGAGTCACGACTTCCCGAGCACGATGGATTTTTCTATTGTCAAAGTAAATTCCTAGAGTCAACAAATCTTCATTGAAGAAAGGCATTGCATAACTCAATGTACTGTTACGACGCGGTATCAACAATAGCCAATATTATGCTCGCAACTTTTATATTCTTCTTCTAGGAGAATGTTTTCTCAGATCCGCCTGATACGAGAATATTGATGGCTGAAAGGTACACCATTAGGATGGCTAAGTACCTATTTATCTAATTTAGAGATAATTTATCGTGAAGTTTTAAATGTTCCTTATTATAGTATAGTAGATTTACTTAGCGCTTTGAAAGCCCTGGACAACTACCATACTTATACTAAATCACTGCAGGACAGAAGACAGCTAAGCCTAGTTAACTTCAAAGTCAATTTCAATAAGGCAGCGGATATGACTTTAGTACCTACATGAGGCCTTTTTTCTTTCTTAATTGTATAACTTCTTGAAAAATAGACAAATACTGAGGTCTGAAATCTGCAAGAATCTAAGAAGTGAATGAGCTCAAGACGAACCTGCCCAACACAGCTGGTAGCTATGTGTGCCGTTTAGAATTCCAAAATTATTCTGGTAAAACATAAAACCGAACACCCCTACTTAATTTTGAGTCAACAGCTGTAACGTATGTTATTTAAGTGAGAGGGGCAGGTGCTAGAGATCTAAAGATGTTGATGCTCCTGTGAGGATAGTTCTTTACTTTTAACTTATTGATAATATACTGTACAAGTAGGTACATATATCATTTTGTGTTGAATTTAGCTTTTCGTTACATTGATATTATAAATGTATATAGCGGAACTATGCGTTGATTTTCTTTAGTAAATTTTGTGTTATTAATTTTAGTTTTTCCCATTTTGCTATTTTCTTAAGTGTCTCTCAAAACATTATGATCCTGTCATCAAATGGAATAGAATAGAGGACTTAGGTTGAGAAGACAACTAGCAGCCTATTCATAAAGAAATGATAACATACTCGTATGATATCTCATAAGACCAGGTGAGAATAAAAAACCCAACTAAAAGGTTTAGGAGCTGAAGAGCTATATTTCAGATTGCTAGAGCGAGGCTGATATTTAACTTTGAAAGATTGATTTAATATTTGAATTTAATCAATAATTCAAAAGGCTACAAGTGCATCGAATCTGAGGCAGAAATGTTTTCTCCTCCGGGAAGGTGTGCCTTATCACGTAACTATATCTTGGAGATATTGGCAAAGAGGAAAATTGCCTACTTCTTCTCGTTCAAATACTTTTCAATTGAACAAAGTAAATAGTAGCTATTTTCATAAATATTTAATATGCTTTGCACTCGGAGGAGATAAAAAGAACTTCTTCAAAAGAAGCAAATCGAAAAGGAAAGTTCATTGAATTTTCAAGTTAGATTTCTAGAGGATAAACAAAAATGTTGTACGTTTACATAGAAATAAGATGGAAAGAAGGTATAATATATGACACGAGGTACCTACGTCTGGAGTGAGGATAGAGAACAAGGAAAAGGATACGCAGGAGCTGAGGAAAGTAAAACAAAAGTTACTCTCTTGTCTGTCTGAGAAGTTTAATTTCATTAGAAGGTAAATGTTCTCCGAACTGAGTTTTCCCGATATCAGCAGTACCCTCATGCGACCGTCCTGGTCCTATTGCTCAATCCCTGGATAATCCTTCAAGGGGCGGAGTGACAGGACGTGTCTCCAGATGGAGATGAGAGAAAGTAGTGAAAGAAAATCTTTTCTTATATTTACTCAGGGACGACAGGGTCTGGGAAAAGAATTTCATTCAGTTCCTACTATACAGGGTGAGGTCATTACCAAGTTCAGCAGTCAGGCTAGGACTATGTTGACAGGGAATCAGTGTATCGGTAAATACTGACTAACCTAGCTGTAGACTATTTCACAATGGGTTCATAACGCTCATTGATTCCAAAACAAACTAAATAATCCGCGACTTTGCCCGATGTTTTGCGAGACTCAAACCTTAGGTCCCGAGTCACTATAAGTGAGACGTAGCTGCGAGATGTGAAGGGGAATAGTACTAAGTTAACTACATATAAAGTGGATTTTTTAATAATTCAACATTTCAAATTTCAACATTCAAGTACCAACCAACCCTATGTATTCCTGTACAATATTCATCCCAAGCTTCTACCTGAGATTTTACTAAAATGCACTAGCTCAAGACACAGCTTCAGTGCCCAGCAGTAGAATTCTAGTTGGTTTTGTCCAGAGGTAAAACCAGTTTTGTGTTTCAGATAATTTCATTGTTGCTCCAACACATAAGACAAAGGTAGCGGCGATATAAAACCTGCCTGCTCCTATATTAAGGTCAGGCTAATTGAATATCTTCAGAGCTTTAAAATGTATTTAGAAAATTAATAGGTGTCTACTAGCTTGTGGCCTGTCAGTATAGTGTCCATTTCTTCTGAAAACTTGTTTCTAACGAGTTCTCTATGGTGTTTTTATTTTATTTTCGCCTGGGCTGGATCGTTGTGTATGTGTTATTCAATGTTGTTATTAAATTCATCATGGGGAGCCACGGCTTGCGCTCTCATCAGAAAGCAATCACATGATGATAGAGGTCGGCCGACCTTTTAGAAAACGTTTTTAAAATTTAATAGTGTTTAGAATTGGGAACTCATTCGTTTATTTTATATGATTTGCTGTCTCAGGAGATGTTGATAAATGATGTTGATTCGAGAATTTCAAAATAAGCAAATAATGGTACCTGATACTTCCTGTTATTTTCTCTTATTCCAGGGGAGTGCTGCGACACATTGGATTGTGCCTGTATGCATTATTCTAAATTCTTCTTCTCTCCTTTATTCTTTCCTGATGGTGCATCGGATCATGGTATTCAAAGTAGCTACATAGCAACATAGCTCTGATTTTTTTTTTCTCTCACTATTTTGTCTCGTAGTACGAATGGACACTAGATATTAAATTATTCTGTTTTCAAAAAGTATTAAAACATTGAAGTGAAATGTTAACATCATGGATACTTATAAATTATTGGAACTCGAGTATTTTTCCACAAACGTTCATGCTTCAAAAAGGAAAACGTTCTCAAAAACACTCGGAAATGCAAAACAAAATAACAACTCCAAAACATTACCCCTCTATCCGGCTCTGATTGATCAACAAGACACGGGACTTGAACTTTGAGGACAAAATTGCGAATCAAAGTGCATTCCTAGTTATGCAAAAATTGGCTACATTTATGCAAACGATGGCGGAAAGAGGAGCTCGCGGTAGCAAGTGGACTTTTAATGAAAGAGCCAATCACGAGTTGACATTGAGGCGCGCTGACAGTAAAGAAGATGGAAGACTTCTGCTGCCAGGAGTCGGGAGACCTGGCCTGTCACACAACTTCCTGCTAGTGCCGGCTATCGGGGCACTGGGGACTAGCTATGGATTGCAGAGTCACTAACTAACTGATGAATTCGTGAACAATACATAATGGGCCATTAAGAGTTTTGATTGTGCATAAAATTGTTTGTCTAGTCCATGATTTAATCTGTCTATTAGCAACTATGTTATACAACTAGGACCTAAGTTATACAATAAGAGTACCTATACTTATTTTAGATTTAGTTAAAGTACAGTTTTTAGTAAAGTTGGGGTTGAACATACTATTAATTTTATTGACAGTATAAAAATAAAATCTCAAAGACCTTCAAACTGCTAATGGCTTCTTCTGCCTGACTGGAGAAGAAAAGAAAATAAATGAAGATAACTAAAAAATTCTAACTTGAGGTGGGAATTGAAAAAGTGAATGTTAAGAGACAACAGCATTAAAACTTGGTCAAATAGTCTTACATAGAATAAAATCAATACCTACGTTTAGTCCATAAAAACTAAAAAGTAACTTCACTAACTTCACTTATTGATAGGATGCATTTTTTAGTATCAATCGATTATAAATTTAATTAAACTAATATAAATTACACAATCCTGTAATAAAGACCTCTGTGGAAAAAATATTCGCAACATTCACTTAATAAGATTATTTATCCACCCAAGTTTTACCGCTCTGAGTGGCCGCTGCCATACGCCACTGGTTTTTGTCTTATCTCCCATCCGATGAATGCCAGAGGACGCAGTAAATATTGTCCTCCAGTCCTGCACAGCAGTCTGCCATCAGAAACCATCAAGCTACTGCTGATGTCCGGAATAATCATTGGTCTGATTGCAGATTAACGGAATCTGCTTCAGATCCCATCATTATTAGGTTGAATAAGTATGTACATTGTACGTATAGTAGGCACAACATAAGTATACTGACAATTTTATTAAGTAGTGAGGTTCTAATGAAAAAATATTATTTATGATAATACATCTAACAAGGGGTAGGACAAATAACCCTAAGAAATACTTTACCCAAGCTTTTAGGTGATCATGACTGTTGATAAGGGAAAGGATTGTTTTCAAAGAATAATAATGAAGTATCGTGTTTTCCATAGACCTTTTTAGGCTCAAAATCAGGAGAGGGGTAAGAGTGCATAACTTTAATTAATAGGGCACTTATTCGAATGAGATGGGCCACAGATCTTGCGAAGAAATTAACAATCCAAAAGTCACATAAACAAGGTCAAGAGAGGAGAGCTCGAAAATCCTGGAATTCAAGTGTTCACTGATTTCAAAATCAAGGATGACAAAAATAATATAAAAATGATAAACTTACTCGTCATCATTTTTCACGACACACTGTTTCGCCTCTTTTTCCTGATAGAAATTCCGACCTCTAGCCGCGTGGAAAGGCTCATGCATAAATAATTAAAGCCATTTTATTATTATATGAAGCATGCTGTTGTGTAATGGATTGCAGTTATTGCAGAGAGGACTATCTGCTTCACTGGCCTGTACCAATACTCAATGCATTCCCTTTGATTTTTAATAAAAACATAATTCACGTAAACGACAGTGTCGGAGTGAAATTCTCCTTTTTACTTTCCTTTATCTTATAGCAAGGAAAGTAATGGAATCACCCAAAATTTTCGATGGTCAGTTTTCAGTGCTAAAACACGTTTTTTACTTTATTTCACTCATCTAAAAACAGAAAAAAAGTATACACTCTTATATATAATATTTTTTTTACTAAACGGGAATAACCCAATATACATAAATTACCAAAAAAAAAAAAAAAAAATACACCTTGAGACACTACATATAATATAGGTAAATATAATAATTATATAATTACTTATTCAATATTTACAGAATATCTAATATTATTGAGCGGTAAATCTTGCCGAAAATAATGTATAAGATAGTGTAAGTACATACCTATAAGAGGTAGTTGTTTGATCTAGGTACTAGTATTTAAATCAAGCACCTTTTTACATCTTGCTGTCGGATGGATGTCCTGCAGGTAATATTGTGTACCAAGGACAGAAACTATTCATGGCTCTAACAGAAAACCAAGTGAGAGGAATACTTTCTTCCCAGGATAGCCTACCATGCGCCACCACTGGATTTGCAAATTTTTGCACTCAGAGCATCATGTGGACCGTGTTGCAATCTTACAAATACCAGCCAGTGGGTTTAATCCCGTGATATGACGGGCGGACCACACACGGAGCCTTTCACACGTGGCACGTAGCTAGCGTATTATTACCGTGTGACATGCTTTATGCTGCCCAAGACATCTGGACGATCAATAGGCGATGCTAGATCAATAGTCTGTTATTGCGATTGAGATCCAATTGACCTGAGCCAATGTTCTGCTGCTCACATCCTTGGGGCCAGAATTGAGTTGTGATGTCAGTCGGGATTCTGAGATTTCTCGAGTTTCAGAGATGTCTCGTGGAATACACCAGTCTCGTAAGCACTGGTGTGTTCAACTGACAAGACCCGGTGAGGGTAGGACTTGGTGAGTGCATGACTACGTAAGTTCAAACCCTCGCGAGGTGGGCTACTTCTGGCCCAATCCCAATTCTGGGAAGAAAGAGCATCAGAAAAAACAATAATGAAAAATCGACTTTGCAGAGCCCTGTAGCTAATGAAGTTTGAGTATGTTCTTTAATACCTTAGGTATTAAATATAAATTTTTGTTCCAAACCAGGAACCAAACAAGATTTTTGTTGTTGAAATAAACATAGCATCATTAGAATGGGAGGTGAACTATTGGTAGCAGTTGTGGTTATATGAAACAGTGCCTAGCACTATTACCATGTACCACCTTATTTCTAACTAAGGTAAAAAAGAGTTAAATACCAGCAATAACAATCATGTACCAATAATAGATCCCACACGCTTGCGTGGCTACAGTGTAGACAGCGCTAGCGTCCAGTCTGTAGTGGGCAAAGTGTCGATTGATTAGCATTAATTGGTGGTAAATTATCGGTACGAGGAATGTCCACCCAAGTTGATCATAACGGTGACACTTACTGTGAATAAGAAATAGTGGACAGCCAGTGGGACGAAACAAGCTTGCAATTATTAGAAAGCTAGTTATTATTACAGCTTTAGGTACAGATGTAGTTGTTAGTCTCCCGCCTGGCGATTTGCAGTTCAAGAGTAAATCTAAATTGAATACTTATAAACGGTTTTATACATGGTATGATTAAGGTTCTGTGTAAAATGGTAATAATATAGTACTTTTCTCGAATGCCACAGAGTTATCGATTTATTATGGACGGATTAAAGCAATCATACGCAGGATTTAAATATTTCTTGTTAAATACTTAAGTCCAGGCGGAGAGCAGTGCGCCAGGCCAAGTTCCGAACTTAAGCACGCCGCGCACCGGTATTTCAAACCTACATAGGTATCATACTTTCATATTATATTTTTAGTGAACGAAATAATAACTTTGACAATGATAAGAATGACGTTTTCTAATTATCAAAACCATATTACCCCACAAAAGAAGAGGACTACATCCCCTTAGTGTGGGGTAGTCGCATTAAATATATGTTACCTATTATACCTATTATGTACAATTATTAATGCAAATAAATTACAAATTACAATATGCAAGGCCAGTTGCCTCAAAAAATAGTTCTCTAAATTCTAGGAAATTCAGAGATAATCGGATAAAAGAACCAAGTACCTATCTATCACTCGAGGAAATACAGGGTGCGGCGCGGTAATGTCCCATTTTGAATCGCCCAGTATGAAGCCGCACTTCTAATTAGCCAAGTTCAAACAAAGTTAGAAGATGCACAAACTACTAATTTTTTCGATTCAATTTAGCTCTATTGTCAAAATGATTTTATCAAAGCAACAGAAAGCTTATTGCTTGGAGAGTTATTTTTCGAAAAATAAGTGTATCGTAGCAGTACAGCGGGAGTTTGACATTGCACACCAAACTGTAACTCGATCTGCATGGAGGGGGTTTTCATGAAGTTCCCTAGGGTTGTTGTCACTCCAATAACGCATATTTTGTTTATTAAGACAGCCTGAAATGTGAAAATGGGCTTCATCACTGAAGAAAACTATCGCATCTGGAAGTAAGGAAGTCAATCAGGTTATCACATGCATTTTGTCGTTGAATAAAGTCTCGCTCGAACAATTCCTGCACCACTACCATTTTGTAGGAATGAAAATGCAATTCTTAATGAAGTATCCTCCGCAATGAACGGTCTGATATGCCAAGAGCAGCAGCATGTTTGCGAGCTGAGCGCCTAGGTGACCGCATTATCGCCTCACGTACTCGTTCAACGTTTTGGGGGTTGACACAGGCTGTGTTAATAAACAAAATATGCGTTATTAAAGTGACAACAACCCTAGGGAACTTCATGAAAACCACCTCCATGCAGATCGAGTTACAGTTTGGTGTGCAATGTCAAACTCCCGCTGTACTGCTACGATACACTTATTTTTCGAAAAATAACTCTCCACGCAATAAGCTCTCTGTTGCTTTGATAAAATTATTTTGACAACTGAGCTAAATTGAATCGAAAAAATTAGTAGTTTTTGCATCTTCTAACTTTGTTCGAACTTGTCTAATTAGAAGTGCGGCTTCACACTGGGCGATTCAAAATGGGACATTACCGCGCCGCACCCTGTATTTCAAAGCATTGAATATGATGGCGCCATATTGGCTGACTGATTAAATTATTCTATTCTGTCCATCTTCGTTCTTCCCAAGTTTAGACTCAAGACAAGATGACATAGCTTGCAAAGGTAGCTAACTATACAGATCTTTAGAAAGGACTAATCAAAAGCATGTTTAGCATGTGAAATAAAGTTATACCTACTGCAATATTATTATAATATTCTGTACTTAAAATAATGAACCCTATAATTTCTCACATCACAACCTTTGAGATGTTTTCCGAGAAATCAGGTAATCAAAGAGAATCCAATGCACCACTCACTCGCTATATTTGCTTGTGTGGAAACCCAAGTAATTCAATCCGTCTACCAGAGAATATTAATTGAAGCATATTAATAAAAAGAAATGAGTTCACACTTGCTGATATGAAAAGCAAAGAGATCTGCTGTGATGTATCTCAATGAATTATGTCTCTCCTCATTTCATTCAATTAATCTACCATCTTCATCACTACATTGTGAGATGAATGATGAAGTTTTTACATGAGAACGGTTCTGGTAAAATGATGTAACTGACGCAATGATATTAATGTGATATGGCTCAACAATCACGTCTTTGAAATTCTTCAATGTTGGCAGAAAAGTGTTGGATATCACTCCAAACAGAATGTCTCTGATATTGGTGTGGCTCTTCGTAGGAGGCAAATGGCCAACTAGTTGATAAATATCACAAGACTTCTTAATTGAATTTTGCTGTAAAAAACTAACGAGGCATTCTCGAATATGAAGCAACCAAATAATACATAAATAAATAGGTGATGTAATCTAGTAATACTCACTTTAAATTAAAAATGTAAAATGAACATAGTAGCTGGTATATTAGTGTTAGACTTTATTTGAATTCAACACTTACCATAGAGTAGCACAGTGGCATAGCTAGACTTACATTTTGGGGGGGGGGGGGGGTTTGTCCCCAAAACTAGCCCCCTTCCTACGCCACTGAGTGGCAGTACCTTACCCAGGGCCGAATGATGAAATATACTTACTACAAACACGCTAAACTTACCTGAAACCAAAGAGAAAAACAAGCATTTTAATTTTATATCATGAGAAATAATGAAGGTATCTAATTTAGAGATGTGATCGTCTTCCTTTAGTAAAATATACAGTTTCAATTTATATCTAGTCAATAAAAACGTGCCATGAAAGTAATAGATACTTTCAGAATTCAACTCAATCTATCTTACGACAACTTTTATGATGGACACATGGAATGCCTTTGGAAAATTAAAGAAAAACTCAGAATATGACCACCCTCCTTTCCCCAGCTTGGATATACATGCCTCATCAATATGAGCTCAGTATCCAAACATAAGGCCGTTCCTAATATAATACTGCCTTGTCATTCATGGAATTCCTCAGAAGACAAACATTCCATTTTTCAAATTCCTCTCCTATACATATAAGTGGGCGCCTCATTTTTCCTCTTGTAAAACTCTTTGTGATGCAAATGCAGGAGATATTCTCGGAACTTCGGATTTTGTCGGTCTCGTAACTCGACTGTGAAATTACAGCTATGTATTAGGTAAGCCATTGAACATATTTTTATATCAGTCAAGAAAGGAACACATGGAAAGGCTGGACAAAGTAGACATCTAGACATTCAAAGAACTTTTGAAACTTAACATTTTAATAACAAAGTTCAAATCCAATTACTTTGTCATTGGTTTGATACGAAAGTTCGATTCGAATATTTCGTGTTCTTCTTTGGCTATATTTCAACCCTTAACCCACTCTTAATTACTATACAGGGCCTCCATAAAGTCTCACCCAGGCCTGGGTTTCTCGAAAACGACTCAAAATATCAAAAAAGGCAAAAAGCCGTATTCCTTTATTTTAAGGAGGATTGATTTTCAACCATAAAATTTTTGCCTACACGGCCCCAGTCAGGCTGGGCATGGACCAACTTTAAAATCTTAAATAGAATGGTATGTCTTGTGGCATATTTTTTTAAAGGTCTCATTGAGAGAAGTTCATTACAATACATTTCAGTGAGCTACAACTTACCGTTCTTGAGATACAGGGTCGGACGTCCTCCGTAATATCCATATATTTTGACCTATAACTCGTTAACCGTAAATTATGGAGAAATTTTTTCCTGTTATTAATAACTCCTTATGACAAGACCTTTCGAACAAGTTATAGCTCGTCATACTCTGTTGATGTTAGTTTCTGGTCGGTTTCGTCAGCCAGCTGACGAAACAAATTTAACGAAAAAACAAATCAAGTTTTAACTTGTTTGAAAGTTCTTGGAGTTCTTATCAACAAGAAAAATTTTCTCCATAATTTACGGTTGACGAGTTATAGGTCAAAATATATGGATATTACGCAGGACGTCCGACCCTGTATCTCGAGAACGGTAACTCGTAACTCACTAAAATTTGTTGTAATGAACTTCTTTTAATAAAACCTTTAAACAAATATGCCACAAGACATACCATTCCATTTAAGATTTTAAATTTGGTCCATGCCCACTTGCCCAGCCTAACTGGGGCCGTGAAGCAATTTTTTTTTTGCTGAAAATCAATCCCCTAAAAATAAAGGAATGCCCTGTATAGTATGTTTATACTGTTCATGTGTTTATTATACTGACTAACAAATTATGGAGTTCATTTAGATCACAATACAAAATTGTGTCATGATGATTTTATTTATATTTATTTTCATTTTCCTATGAAAGTACTAATATTAGCAATGCATCTAAACATTAAGAACCCACACATTCAAGAGAATTCGGTACAGAATAAATTTATAACCCAAGCGTACAAGTACATGCTTTTTCTATTTACAATGTTCGTACTTTCGTAGGTACTATGGGTAGGTAATATGTACGTATTGTACGTAGATACCTGTTACATTCTTTTTGGTAGGTATGAGAAATCTGTTTCATAGACGCTGATAGCGTCCTGTACCCACTCACTAAAATAAACATACACTTGGTTTTCAATATCTATTTTTGCATCTTTACATTTTAACAATCTTCTCCGTACACGAACTGATTACAATGTTTACTTCTTTAGTGTGCTCAAACTCTATCGTAGAGTATCTAAATTTGACTTTGAAAATTAATATTAAATATTAGGTTTAAGTGGGATCTAATACAATGAAGAATATTTTGCTGGTTAAGATAGGTACATAGAATAGACTGTAAATTGAGGTAAAGGTACTCGTCAATTTAGTACCTACCTAGTTTTGCCAAAGGATTGTTCTCTCTAATAGAGAGGTTGCGACAACAAACTAGTGTAAACTGAAAAAAAAAAGAAAAAAAAAATATATCACTTACTTTGTAAAGTTAGGCTTTAATAAGAGCATTTAGTTTGTAGTCCCTGAACCAAGCATAATTATGTTTGGGTACAAGAATGTATCAAATGTCGGAGAATATATTCCATGCGACATCGTCAGCTGTGTTTTGAAGCAAAAGCCCTGCTACTGCTTATAACATCAATGGGAGTATTTTATGCAAAACTAAAAATAGAAGTCAATGATGTACAATATGTACATATACCTAATTTATGACTTGATAAGTTATTCAGAAGAATCTTCAAACACGTTGGATAAAGCTCAAACATTCGTGTTGCTGAAACTGTGTTGTCTCTTAGAGCGAGAAATATTTCATGTGCTGTGCATCAGATGGCTGCTACATATTCCACCCTGCTTAAGATTCCCATAATTGATGATATCAGTCAGTAGTGCATGGGACAAGGCAACTGGGCACCTTACTGGGTGCTCCAGAATGCGAGCCGTGCACAACGACTTACGAACGTCAAGTAAAAAGAAAGGCCGGGTTTTGCATAACGCTCTCCCAGCATCAGAGATCATTCTTGAAAAGAGACGGGGATGGAATTTTCCATTTGCAAATTGATATGACCTCAGCTGACATTAATCTCTTTAAGGTAAACCGAGGCGCACAGCACAAGAGATGTGCTTGACCAATCATTTTTGGTCTACCGCATCCATCTTTTATGATAATATCATACCCAAAAGTCAAACATTTCACAGACATTATATACATATAACTCAAATTTTCATAAGAGAATAATTGTGACATCACCTTAAAACTATTATATTTTACAAAGTTTGTCTCGGCACTAACCCTGTAGGTCAATTTGTTGTGGTTCCTCACCATTTGAATCCTGCTACAGTGTTCAAGTTGTATATTTAGGAGCCTCACGCTGGGAGAAAGCTCCATGATAAATATCTTCTATATCCTTCCCAGGTATTTATCTGGACACTTTATCTCACGATTAACAAGACTTATTTGTGTCGTAAATACCCGTATAGTCCTCACCGTTTCCTCTCCTCTACCTGTCTAGCGGACTTCTTGTGTCGTACTATTGAACAATTCATTTAATTTTAGGAACCAATCATTAATATTATACTCTTCATTTATCGAAAGTTAACTTATGTACCAAATTTCAGGTTGATAATAATATATATCGTAGCTATGGCAACACAAGGCTCTACGTCTTCCTCGGGATTATTTGACTCCATTGAAGTGAGTGAAGCATATCAATTACTAATACCTACAGCTAAGTCAAGTAAGTCAATCAGCAATACGCACAATTAAGTCGAGTATAACAATTAGCAATAACTATATAGCAAATTCAAATAAGTCAATTGGCAATACGTACAGCTAAGTCAAATAAGTCAATTAGCACTACCTACTGGTAAGTCAGTTGGTTATACCTGTCATAGCTAAGTCTATTTGCAATACCTACCTACAGCCAATTCAAGTAAGTCAATTAGCAATACCTACAGCTAAGTCACGTAACCGGTTGGACGGAAGAGCTCACAGTGTGAGAATTCTGCCGTCTAAGTACCTACATCTCTTATTCCAATGTTGCAAAAATCTAAATAGAAAAAGGAGGAGAAAAAAAGAGTGTTCTCAGATTTGTTCTGGTTCGTAACGAAAACAATAACGCCATGCACAACTCTTAAAACCCACTTTGGAGATTATGCTGAGAAGTGTTAGGTCTGCATGACGAAATACCGAGTTGTGTAGGAACTCTGGGGTCCTTAGAGTTAATGACGTTCAGGGTGGATCCGAAGGGAACTCTAATCAGTCTCACTTCAAGAGAAAGTATTGTAAAGAAGAAGAAAAAAAAAAATATTATTTTTTTACAAAAAACAAACACAGTACTTCCGATTTCTAATATTAGAAATTTCTCGGAAGGCATATCAACTAATTCAATGAAGCCATTAGAAAGAAAAAATATTTGAGAGGCTGTTCTAAGCCATAGAGATAATTGAAATAAAGGATGGTGTACTTACAAGTATGTATGTAGAAATTATGATTACTTCAGTTGTCAGTACATTAACTGTTTTTAGATAGAGGGAGTAGCCTCAAGACAGTTTAATATAATTATGTCATTTTAATTATGTACCTTTGTGTGAGTGCACACTTGAAATGCCTCCTTGGACTCTTTAGTCCAAATCTGACAGAATTTAAATGTGTCCAATATTAAAAGATATAACTTACTACATTCTGGAAACTAACATCCATATCCGTCCTTCGAGTACGAAATCCGAAACCCAGCCCACCCTGTATCTGAGTTGTGGTTCTTGTGAAGAAGTAGCTTCAACTGTTCAATTTGGTTCACTTTGTCATGCATGTTGCCTGTCTCATTTGACGAGCACAGAATGCCCAGGACGAGTAGGAGCAACACAAATGACGAAACACAACAATAATAATAATTAGGTATGCACAGAAACAACAACACTAGACACAAATAAGACCTACCTACCCGTGGGATGCTAGAATGGTAGTGGAAACATATTAAGATTTGTTAGAATACCTTGTCGTTCTGATTGTTTGAGATTATGGCTTTGTGCTGATGTCCACTGTGTCAAGTAGAATCGAAAGAGTTGTTTAGAATTCTATAATAATATTCAGGTCTCCATACTCTAAATCCAAAGATCTAGAGAAAGTCATGCAGACCTAAGAAAGAGGATGAAAACCAATAGAGTACCAAATTTAGTATTGGTTTAGTAACTCAAAGCCTCTTTAGCACGGCACTAAAGTAATAATTCTAGGATATAATTTTGCTGATATTAGAGCCAGCTTGAACAGATATTGCTAAAAGTCTTAAACCAGATAAGGGTTGGATAAAAATATTAAATTAATATTATTTAGCACCACCAAATTTTGACTATTACTTCGTCGTTTTTCAGCAGTAGGTATATCTTTTAAATGGCTAATGAAAATGATTTTTTCTAAGCTTCTTCGAATTTTATTTAGAAGAAGCTTGGAAGTTGATTTATACTACTCAAAGTTCAAAGGTATAGATATTATTGGACGCCCTATATATAGACAGTCTAAATAAGTAAGGTCGGTGTATCACTACACCCGGTACAAGAAGCTTTCATTGTTGTTTCTGTTCTAAGCTGGTTGAGATTCCAGTATCAGACCTGCACCCACATCTGAAGTCTCCGCCAGCAAGACTTTGACTGACCAATAAGTTATTTTCAATATGCCTGCATAATGTATCGTCAAGCTTCATACATTTGATGAATATCTGAGAATACATATAACAATGCGGTTATTAATTAGCTCTGAAAACTATTAACAGCTAGCCAAAGTTCGTCTGCTCAATTAACGGGCACAAGTTTGAACGGAATCAGACGTCGAGGTAGGTAACATAGAAGTTAGAACTGGAGGGCAGAGCCAACAGTGGTGGCGTTTGAGGGGGCGAGGAGAAATGTCAGCGGGAAAAGTGAACTCATTAAAATTTGTAAATGGTACTAGAGTAAAATAATAAACTGGTGTGAATATGACACGGGTTTCTCTGTCTTGTGCCTCATGAGTCCAAAGTGGTTCAACTGCATTCGACACCGCATACATTGTCTTGCCATCACGTTGATGGTCGCTCTTAATCCATAATTCCATATCTCGGATACCACACTCGTGCCTTTGTTGGGATTCATCTTCTCCACGTGACGTACCCACTGCCATTTCTTCATCCAAACTTTTCTCTGCATAAAATATGAAAAACCATAATTTATTATATTCTAGTTGTCATGAATTGGTCCCTGATCTCCCTATTTTCCATGAACTTACTTGCAGAGGATTAAAATCGTAGGCTTCAAAGTAAATATGACTAGTCATATGACACAGATTAAGAAAAACCACGTTGTGCAGGGGTCATTGCCATACCTTACCAGGGAGAAATACCTGAGGACGTAATGTATTATGGACGGGCATGGTTTATCGACCTGCTTGACTGCCATACACTCCATTCTGGACATCCAGTGAGGCGGTATGTTAATTTCTCTCCAGCACTGCTGCTCCTGCTTATGCAAGCTTTGCATCTCTTGAGGAACACGGCATTATTATGTTAAAAGCTCAGACTATATAATTAATTACAGACTACAGGAGAATACCTAGTTGTTATTTATTGCCACTTCCAGGGTCATCTGAAGCATGCGTTTTCTGTGCATGCCGCATGACATGTTATGGCAATATTCCACTGTGCTCTTGGAAGTCAGTTGGTTAGCAAAGTCAACTCGAAATAAGAGACTTGAGGTTCAAGCCCCCGGGGAAGCAAGAAAAAAAATAATATTTTTACGGCTGTCTTGAAGGAAAAACCAAAAACCCCGGGGATGGTGCAGAATATAAAAAAGTACCTCTGCAAATTGCAAGTCGGTAGCGATATTTAAACCCCTCCAAAATCTCAAAAAAAACTTTTAAAAAAAACCCTCAGAAAAATTTTTGTCGAAAAATCTGCGGGAAAAAAATTATCCCATAATTTAAAAATAGCCCAATAGACCAAAAAGGATGTCTTTTTCCTCTTTTATACTAGCCCCGTCTAGCAAAGAAGGGGAAAAATCCAGGGAACCCCATGTAAAAAATAAACCCAAAAAGGGAAGGTCGTTATTCCTAAGTCCCCACTGGGTCTGGTCTCACTTCAAAGTTCGGGGAAGCGAGGGAAATTTCTCAGGTATTTCCCCAAAACGGGGGACACCTTCGGAAAAAAAATGGGTCTTTGGGGGGGAAAACCCAGGTGCTGAGGACAGGAGACTTTTTTGGTATTTTTCTTTTAAAAAAAAACAACCCCCGGTTTTGGTTTTTCCCAAATATTTCATTTTTTTCCCAAAAGGTCTTGAAAAAGGAAAAAAGCGTTTGGTTATTTTTTAAAAATAAACAACGGACTTAAACCTTTTAAAAAAATGGAAGCAAAAATTTTTCTATTTCCCAAAATTTTTGGGTTAAAATTTGGGAAAAGGGAAATTTTTCCTTTCCAAAAAAAAAAATGTTGATTCCAGTTTGGTTCATTTTATTCCCGTTTGGTTAATTTGGTTAGAAAAAAAATACGGCATTATTGAAGCTAAATTTTAAACACTTTAAAATAAAATAAATACACTGCCACTGCCAATATTTGGATTTTTTATTTTGCCCAGTATGAACTTTCTCAAAAGTACACGTCTTGGCAAAAAAATCTAGCGATCTTCATTATCGAATATGCTGAGGTTTTTTTTTCCCGTATCATAAAATTTTTTTTTTAAAAAAATTTTTTTATGGTTTAATATCGTTTTTTTCCCCGTTATAATTTTTAATTTTTTTTTGCTTTTTTTTTAAAAAAGGGGAATTTTAAAAAAAAAATAAAATATACAAAAAATGATGATATCTGTTTTGCGTTTAAAGGGGGGGGTTTTTTTCTCGGGAAACCCACAGCTAAATAAAAATTTTCTTTTTTAAAAATTTTCTTAAAAATATCTTAAAAATTTTGATATTATCGAAGGTAAAAACATTCTTTCCCATCTTTTTCTTTACACTCGATACCCCCCAGTTAAAAATTTGAAGAGAGGAAAAAATAATTTTAGTATTAGGGAAATAAAAAAAAAATACTAAAATACCTTGGCAAATCTATCAGACAGTACAAAAGTTAGGGTTTTTATTTTCTTGTTTATCCTAGATTTTCAAACCCCCACATTATGAGAAAAAAGGTACTTTTATTCACCCTTTGTTTTTTATGAAAAAAAAAAAAATGGGGGGGAAAAAAAAAAAAAAAAAAAAAAAAAAAAAAAAAAAAAAAAAAAAAAAAAAAAAAAAAAAAAAAAAAAAAAAAAAAAAAAAAAAAAAAAAAAAAAAAAAAAAAAAAAAAAAAAAAAAAAAAAAAAAAAAAAAAAAAAATTTTAAAAAAAAAAAAAAAAAAAAAAAAAAAAAAAAAAAAAATAAAAAAAAAAAAAAAAAAAAAAAAAAAAAAAAAAAAAAAAAAAAAAAAAAAAAAAAAAAAAAAAAAAAAAAAAAAAAAAAAAAAAAAAAAAAAAAAAAAAGGGGAAAAAAAAAAACCCCCAAAAAAAAAAAAAAAAAAAAAAAAAAAAAAAAAAAAAAAAAAAAAAAATTTTAAAAAAAAAAAAAAAAAAAAAAAAAAAAAAAATTTTAAAAAAAAAAAAAAAAAAAAAAAAAAAAAAAAAATTTTTCTAAAAAATAAATGTAAAAAAATACAGAGGAAAAAATTTAGATTTTTTGGGGGGTAATTTTTCCCCTTTTTTAGTTAAGGGAAAAAATTTTTTGATTCGGGGAAAAATTTAAAAAAAAACGGGGGAAAAATTTTTTTTATTTCCCCTTTTAAATTGGTTTTTGGGTTTTCAGGAAATTTTTTTTAAAAATTTTAAAAATTAAAAAAATTTTAGGGTGGTTCATTTTACAACCCCTTTTTCGGGGGGAGGTTTAAAAAAACCCTCTACGACAAAGGTTTTTTATTTTTTCCCATTTTTTGGGTGGCTTCTTTTTTTTCCCACCCCCAGTTTTTGGGGTTTCTATTTTTTACTCCTCTTTCTTCTCCTTTTTTTTTTTAAAAATTATAAACTCCAATCCAGAAAGAAAAGAAAAAAATTAAAAAAAACCTTTTTTTCTGTAGAAAAAAAAATTTTTGGAAAACCTTTTTTAAAATTTCAAGGAAAAGTCTTTGGTAATGAACAACAAATGGGTTTGATTTTAGGGGGGGTTTCAGGAAAAAAATTTTTTATTTGGGGTTTTAGAGTAAAAATTTCTTGGGTTTGGAATAAGGGGCCCAAGGGTTTTTGAATTAATTATAAAAATAAAATTGGGTTTACAATTTAAAATAAATAAATTTGTTTGACTAAATTTTTAAAATAAAATTTCTTTTCCCCAAAAAAATTTTAAAAGGGGTGTTTAGTTATTTGGATGGGGAAAAGCCCCCAAAAAAATTAAAAAACTCCACCAATGTTTTACGGGTTTTGAAAAAGGGGTAAAAAATCAAAAGTTATGTTTTTGGAAAAAAAAAAAATTTTGGGGGGCCCAAAAAAAAAAAAGCTGGGAGGGGGAAAAACTTTTTACCCCATCGGGGGCCTTAAAACATTTTTTGGGTTGGGGGATTGGTTAACCTTGTGAAAACACCCCCGGAGATGGGAAGGGGGGTTAAAGTTTTTGGGGGGGTGCAAAAAAAAATTATTTGAAAAAGGGGGCAAATATTGTTTTTGGGGAAAATATAAAATGGGGTTTTTTAAAAAAAAGCGGCATAAATTTGGAAAAAAACTGCGTTTAAAAGGTAGAATTGATAAATTTTTGGAGAAAATTTTTTAAAAAAAACTGGGGGTTTTTAGAAGGGGCCAAAGGGAAATTTTTGGGGGAAAGGGGGGTACAAAAAATTTTTTTGGTAAAGTTAGAAAAAGTACTTTTCAAAAAGTGAAAGGAAATTTTTCCTAAAAACCCTTTTTAGGTGGGAGAAAGTTTTTAAGCAGAAAAAGCTGGGTTTTTTTTAAATGAAAGAAAGTGTTAAATAAATCGGTTAAAAGGTATTTAAAGGGTTTTGTTAGAAAGGGAACCCAAGGTCAAACCTACCCCCCAAAGGGGTTTTTTGGTTTGAATGAAAAATCGGGGCATGAACCTTTCCCACCGAAAAAAATTTCACCGGAAAAAAAGGGATTTTAAATTCTCCAAAAAAAACTTTCTTTTTATTAAACTTTTTTTCCCCAAGATTTTTTAATTAGGTAAAAGAAAAAAATGGGAAAAAATTTATGTTCCCGGGGGCCACAGAAATTTATTTATAATTTATTAACGAAAGTCAAACCTAATAATTTTGCATCCTTCCCATGTATTTTTCCCTAACCACAAATTCTAGTGCCTTTTTATTAAAAATTTCTAACCTAATAATATTTTTTACCCATTGGCCTTTAAAAGTAAAATTTTTTTATAAGATACTAAGATGGTTAAATAAAAAGTAAAAAAAAAATTTAAAAAACCCAAAAAAACCCTTTTTTTATTAAAAATTTTTGAAAGGAAAAAACCTTTAATTGGTTATTTTAACCTAACCCTAAAAAAAAATTTTGAGGAGGCCTGTTCCCAACCTACTTGTTCGGGGGCAAAGGCCTTTCTTAAAAGGTATTTTAAAAAAAACCAAAAAAAATCCTTTTTAGGCTGCCTTTCAAAAAAATTTTTAAATTAAAAATATAAATAGATAAAATTTGATAATGATAAAAAAACAAAATTTTAAAAAAAACTTTTTAATTAAAAAAAATTCCAATCCGGTAAAAAATTTGGTTTGAACTTTTTTAACGTGAGTTTGGGAAAATTGGGGAAAATCATTTAAAAGGGGGTGTATCAAATTTCCCCATTAAAATTAAAAAAATCAAAACCCCCGGCGGGTTAAAAACCCATCAAAAAAAGAAAAAGGTTTTTCTTTTCCCTTTTTGCTTTGCCGCAAAAGGCAAATAATTCTGGGTTTTTTTTGGAAATGGGCTTCTTAAAAAAAGTAAAAAAAAAATTTAGGCCCCCAATTTTTGGGCCCCCCCAACAATCGTGAAAGACATGAAAAGATTCATAATTTTGTTTTTTTTTTTTTTTCTGTTTTTTTTTCTTCATACGGATCCTTTGAGACCCGACTTCGTGTCTTTAACTTGGCACTGAAGATTAAGTGAGGTGTCTAAAGTGATCAAGATATAATGGAGATGAGCCCGGTCCAAAAAAAAATTCTAAATTATAAGCGGGCGGCCCATTTGGGCGGCCTCGGGTTTTGGGAGCCCAAATCGGGAATTGAAGGATAATACTAGTCTTAAGTGGTATCAAATTTATTGATTTTATTCCTTCATCCGGTCCACTGGGTGGCACCTGGTGGCCTTTTCCTTTTCTTTGGTGGGTAGGTACCTTCGAAACCTTAGCTTAGTGGTCAGATCTTGGCCAGTATGTATTTTTCGAGATGACCTCGCTCTCTCACTGCAAAATTTTAAAGTTTAAGTTTGCAAGTAATAATTTAGTTCATTTTCCGTCCGTTTCTGTAGAAGATAACTTTGTCTATTGGTAGCATGCTCGACCTGCCACCCAGTCAGCATGGGTTCGAATCCTGGCGGGGACGAAATTTTTTGGCTCTATGTTTTCAATTTGGGCTTAACGTTGTTTTGTTTTTCCAATCTTTATATTTGATCTTAATGACGACCCCATTACCCTCGCGAGGAAAATTTTAGAAATTGCAGAATTGGACAATGACCTGTGGCGGCATTCCGAGATTGATTTTGGACAATTATGGTTGGATGGAGATAAAATATGATGAATTAATTAGCTCTCATAATGTCGATGCTACTCACTAAAAGTTGTGACAAAGTAGTGACTTTGGCCAAGTGGGTAGCATACTAGGCTAGCACGCACGATGACTTGGGTTCGATCCCCTTGAGGAAAGTTTTTTTTTCTCTGTCCATTATGTCCGGGGTACACTCATACCTCGTGAGGTACTGAGGTATTGATAAGGGACTTCACAACCGAGTTCTCTCCCGCTCATGGTTTTATCAACACCAAATTGTCTCCCGTCGCGTCGCTTGCATTTTTACCTGATTTTATACCTACATAGTTTAGGCCTAGCATAAAAATTATAATCGAAACACTAGGAATCATTGATATAGACCTGAGGCATGGCCTTCTATGTATTTTTTTTAACCCTATGATAAACCCAAGGCATGGC
This sequence comes from Bactericera cockerelli, assembly GCA_024516035.1. Taxonomy (NCBI): domain Eukaryota; kingdom Metazoa; phylum Arthropoda; class Insecta; order Hemiptera; family Triozidae; genus Bactericera; species Bactericera cockerelli. Next base: position 34,628,225 of record CM044955.1, on the reverse strand, counting down.
CTTCTATATATTTACCTAACCCTATTATAATCCCGAGGCATTGCCTTCTATGTATTATCCCTAACCCTACTATATTCCTGAGGCATGACCTTCTATGTATTTTACTCAACTCTACTATACACTGAAGGCATTGCCTTTCATTAGTTAGAAATTTTAAAGATTTCCTTATAGAAGGCCGATTCTTAAATAAAAATGAATATGTTATAGTTTTCATTTTCTTAAATACCTAATGTAAAAAAGCATGTTTTTATTTCCGGGAGAGATACTCGTGGTGACCCCTGCAACAAGCCGGAGAGAATTCGGGTAAGAAAAGGTGAACGGGAGAGAACTCATTACCTCACCTTGAAGAGGTGATTACAAATTAATTTCTTTGCCATTTGTAAATCCAGGTGTTGTAGTGTGGCCTCATAGGAGGCTCCGAGGTCTACTTAGCATTGAAAGATAAACCTAATCATGTGGAGAATAGAATCGAAAGATCTTGTATTGCAAATTTATATATTATTTACTCACTTTGGGGACTCAGGGGGCCAAATCTGTCATCCAAATACATATTGACCTTAGAAAAATAAAATACGTACTGCTAAAACTATATCTTAAAAATCTGGTGTAAACATCACACGACTTTCCTTATCCCCCACTGTTCCGCCACTGGTGACTTAACGGTTATGGATAGTTAAAAATCAGTGCCAAATTCGTAATCAGCACCTTAAAATCATTGGATTTGATATGTCGCAACCCCCATCTAGGGTAAATAATAAAAAAGTTAGTCCAAGCGGGTCCCCCCAAAATACCGGTAAATTGGGGCCGGGTTCCAAAAAGTTCAAGATATCAAAAAAATGATGAGCATAGACCCCTATTGTTTTTTTAATCCGAGAAAATGTTGTTCTCTATTTTTTTTTGTATCTTTAACCAATTCAAAGAAGCGGTGGTTGCGGCCAATATTTGCGGCCCTGCGGCCGCATCTTGCGTCCGATTTCAACCAAAAGTTTCGTGGTTCGTCTGGTGTATATAACTAATTTGCATACCAAATTTGAAGTCTCTAGCTCTTACCGTTCTTGAGATATCCTGTTTACACACACACACACACACAGACAGACAGACAGACAGACAGACGCACGGACCAATGGCTGAAAACAACTTTTTTGGTATCCTGAGGCTATGATTCGACCAGAAATGTGAAAAACTGGGTAGGTCAAATTTTCGACGAATACAATACTTTCCTTATTATAGGATAAGGAAAGTAAAAAAGACAACTTGGTACATTCACATTTTCCCAGCTTATTTACTTTTGTCATTCCTAATGTTTCAGTAATGTATGAACCTATATTTTCTTACAAAAAGAACTGATATCCCCCAAAAACACCACTTCGTGGTTAAAAAAAGAAGAACGCCTCACTCAAAGAATGATTATAATTAGCTAAAAATAAATGATATCAAATTGAGAACACCTTACCCCCTCTCTTTCTATATCTCTGCACTCCTCTCTGAATTTATTCCTCTTATGTTTATCTTTCTTTATCCTTTCTAGGGGTCATCCAAAACTTGATTTCTCTTTAAATTTACTTGTTGCACGGCAATAAAAAATGGCGGTCGGAGTATGATTTTTCTGAACTTATTTGATTTGAATCGAGAAAATTACACCGCGACCGCCATTCTTCTTTTTTTAACCACGAAGTGGTGTTTTTGGGGGGATATAATATACCTACCTACCCTACATATGATAAACTATCCATCTCCATTTATCTTGTAAACCTAAAACCACTAATTTAACTAATTAAGTCATTTAGTGACGGATATTTGATCATGACCTTTACGGCTGCACCTCCCGGGATGCCAGCCATCTTATAGCACGACCTAATGTTTGGCTAAAATGACTACATGATCAACATTTCTAGATTTAGAAAACTTACAAATGACAGAGAAGAAGCTGTGAATTACTTTTTCCTTTCGAATCTAACCCAGCCATTACTAATATTTCACTGTCATAATGTCGTTAAAGCGCTAAAAAACACCGACTATATTAGAAACAACTGCCCAAGTGAACCAATTGATAAAGCGTTAAGAAGAACCCCCATCGAGTACGGAACTGATAGAAGGACACACATTTACTCTGAAAACCTGAGGACCGGATGCATAATAAATGGCATAGATCCACCAACTCCGGAACAGAACTAAAGCAATCAGCAATATCCGGTTCAGGAAAATCGACATGATTCACGTCTATACGGTTCATTCTAGGTAAATTGGTTCTACTTGAAGATTAGTGATAGGTGACAAAAGTGGATAGAAAATTAAGCATTGTACGACATAAAAACAAAGTTACCAACATGAAAATTACTGATAATATTGTAGTTAAAATACGTATTTCTAGTAGGTTTAATATTCTAAATTAACAAATTTCTATTTTTGAAAACTTTCACACATAAACAATAAAACAAATGTTATATACCTATAATAAAAAATCCGTTTTGGAATCAGGAGAGCTTCATAATTCCCCAGACAAATACCTCACCTCAAATTCGATTGGCCAATAGCATAGCAACATCATATTATTGGTAACGGAAAGTAAAAACAGCTTTCCTCTCAGGACAATGTAATAACAAGACTCGTGCATTTAAAATAAACCATGATTAATTAAACCACTCTCTCACCAGTGTCCTTTGTTTCACCTGCAGGAAATTAAGTGCTTTTAAGTGTTGTAAATTGCAAATGACACTTTTTCTTTTCAGGAACGTTTAGTTTTATGATAGAAGTGGAATGTTCTGCATGACGCTATGTATTTATCTATACTTGATGTATATAGGCACCTGGTACCTATAATGCTTATACAATATACAATGAACAATGTCATACTCATACGCCACTAAAACTAAATTATAGTCCACCTTATAGTTAGAACTAGTTCTTTTATTTAAGTTGATACAGTTATAAAAGAGCTTGACAATATATTTAAATATTATGTAGGGATATAATTAAGGCAAATACTTTTATTTCTATGTATTGGGCATTTATTATGATAATTTTAACTATTGAATTAGGATAGAGGGATAGACATAGCTGTAACTGAAAAGTTGTTTTATTGTTCTCCTCTTCGATGTTCCTTCACTCAAGTTCTCTAAATAACCAAAAGATTAGTGACAAATCTTTCAACTAACCCTACAGGAACAAATCCTGCCTGGCACATTAGCACCAAGTTTTCATGAAAATCCTATAGTATGTTTTGGCCTTTTAACAATTATGACAGCTGAAAACCTACTTTCTAATATGACAACCTCATTTGTACGAGAGTGTTAAATAAATGAAAACCTACTAACCAAAATACTACTGTACGTTTTACCAGGGACAATGACAGCCTTCCTAGCTTGCTACTGAGGAACAAATTAGAGACATTAGTGTCTGCTCAAGTTTGTATGATAATGCGTTCCTAGATTTTGCAAGCTGTCATATAGAACACATACAACCCGTCTGGCACTCATTGGGAGAGAAAATGACAGCTCATGTCAGAGTGTTGCACCTACATACATAGTCCTGATGGAGGGTGACAGTGTCACATGTACCTACCTTATGCTCCTGATACCTGTCATATTATGTACTTGCTAGGGTGCACCACCACAACATGCCATTACTGAGATATTAACTTTAAAACTTGTTAATTTCAAGTTAACCTAATTAAATTATTATTTTTTTTATCAATTAGGTCAAGAAGTTCGCAAAAATAACGAACTTTAAAATAACGCTCCATTAATATTCTGTTCACTGCGTGGCAAATAATAAGTTGCAACTTTATGTTGTGAGAAATCTTATGTAGCTTTTTTAAAGAAATCTCCTATTTTTGACTTATCCGTGACACATTTGTTCACTGGTATTCTTTGTTTGTGGTCTACACAAAAATTATGAGAAGCCATTCTGTTCAAAGTTCTAAATTTATATTATTTTGATCCAGTGGCGGCTCGTCGGGTGAAGACACTGAAGACATTTTCACCTAATTTTGAACAGTGAAAACACTACTCATAATCCCTTGAACATGGCACAATTGATCCAACTCAAAGAAAAAAAAAAAAAAAAAAAAAAAGAGTAAGCTTTGTGTAAAATAGATCAATGCTGCTTAACATTTCATGTTACTTTCCAAGGAGAACACCAAATGTGAAGACAATTCGAAATTGTCTTCAGTTGTCCTTGAATCAACCAATCAGAGTCGAGTATTTCCAAGTAGGTATCATGAAATATTAGGCAAGAACTATATCTATGTAATATGCTACTGAGGACAGTCTTCAGTTGTATTCAGTTTACATTATCTACACGACCTCATACGAAATGTCACGAAGCCACATACCACATACCATGTGCGATGTCATGTGTTTTTGATATTAACATTGTTGCCAGTAGCATTATGCCAGACCTAGGAAACCAGTCAATGATTTAGCCTCACATATCTAGCACAATCTTGTAATATTAAAAAAAAAAAAAATAATAATAATAACGTAGGCGTTAGGAAAGCAGGATTTTGTGTCAGGAATTTTGGATATTATTTCTCATTTTTTGGGTTCTAGTTTTGTACATAGTTCCTAAACGATAGCCGATACCAATAAATTTTAACTATTTATGTATCTTGTCAACTATAGTCTTATAAAGGACATCTCGATTGAAGTCAAATCTCGGAAATAATTATTTAATGTAGGTACCGAAATTGAGCCAAATAAGATAATCTGGTATCTAGTTGTTCCAAGAAGTTTTTAAATAGGGACAATGGTGGTACTGTTTAAGATCCTGACTATGGAACCACTTAAAAAATCATGAAATTAGACGTGTTGAAATGAAATTCTCAAGAGAAAATTCTGTTCAGGCGGTGTAGTATTATTTTTTCAAATAAATAAATACGTCTTACATGATTTGAGGGATTTCTTTAAATTTAAAATATAGCTCTTGAAGTTTGTAGAAATTTAGCTATGAAATTAACTTGGCAACATTGTATCTCTTATCTTTAGAATGTAAACAAAACTTGTGGCGCACTTTTTAAATTTTATTAGATTATTTTCAAATCGTTTCAACGGTAATCAAGTGACTTTTAATTGGTGTAACTAATTAATAAAGTTATTTCCCAGTATTTGATAGGATAGAAACATTTTCCCTACCTGATCTGACCTGTGCTTTTCATAATAAGTTGAATATGAAGTAGCTATGTACTTCTTTCAGTGTCAGAAATAACATTATAATTATGCAGGTAGCTAAGCACACAGCTTCCAGTGAAGTAGGTACTTAAAATTATAAGGCAATATCTGTGTTTTTCATAAATAGTCATTTAAACATCAATGGTAACGCTGATTTTATATTTGTAGTAAGTATGTTTTCTTAGATTTATTTTGTAATCTGGTGGTGGATTTTCTTGCAGTTTTGGATTGTAATATAGTCTTCAACTAACTTTCTTTCCTTCCCAGTTCTAACCCCTCTTTAAAATGTTGTACCTACCTATCTACTGAGGTATAATCCTAATATTTTTATTTTAATTCCGTTTTACCAACTTTTAGTTAATATTTTTTATTAAGATGAATGAATACCTAAATATTTTTTATTAAGATGAATATTTCAAAGAAACAATGAGATTCCCACAAAATCATGGGGTTCAAACATTAAAAGTAACCCCATTCAGATTAAGAAGTAATGAGTCTAAGAAAGATATTATGATTACTGGATGTCCAATTTCTCCAATTACTATGTTAACCACCACTAAAAAAGTAAAGCAAATGCCTGCCCCACAGCCATACAGTTCAAGCCTGAATGGCTTATGAAAAATGAATGGCTGTGTACCAGCTCAAGTGTTGACAAATTGTTCTGCTGGCCTTGTTTATTCATTAAGTACCAAGTGTTCTCCAAAAAAAGTACCTATAAAAACTTATATGATGCAAAACTGGTATGAGAGAAAATCATGCTCTGCAGGGAAACAGCCATAACTTACAATGGGCTGTGTTTATGAGACCATAAGAACTAAGATCTGATAAATTAATAATTTTATTTTTTCAATACTTCTGGGTATAATTTGTCTTCACCTAGTCTTGAAGTCAGGAGCCGCCACTGTTTTGATCATTCTAATATTTGGTACTAATTTCTTCTTGTGTCCTGTGTAGTTTTTTGTGCTTGAAACTTAGACATGGGTTATATAAGAAGTTGAGAAGAATATAATGACATTTTCTATGGGAAACACTGTATTATTTTATAGACTGATTTTAGATTTTTTCTAAGTTTCTATTATCATAAACAGATGAAAGATGAAACAGATTTAAGATAGGATAATAGTCATACTAGTGAGAAGGACCGCCAGTACTAAATACATAACAAAACTAGTCACTAAAAAAAGAGTTCTACCAGAAAAGATAATAGATGTTTGTTGTTCTAATGGTCCTTTTTCAATAGCATAAACGAGAATAAAACATAAAGTCCCATAGCTTAACTTCTCAAAATTATACGAGCTCTTTGGGGAAAACAAAAATTCTTCTACAAAAACAAGTGAGAATCATGATGAATTTTTGGTCATTTGACATGATTTACATAATTTTATAATATGAATGTATTTAAGAGTAATTAATTTCCGACCAGAAAAGTTAGTGTCGGAAATTCATACTTTTTAAATGGAGTAAAGATTTTACGTTCCAGCAAGCTTTTCAGAGTTAATAGTTTTTGGTCACCATAAAGCATTCTGAGGAAGGTTTCTGCCTGATCTTTTATTTATCTTAGCAGCTAAACTTCATTGGAGCTGGAAAGATAAAGCTCTCCTTGAAGAATACAATAAACCACAGCACGCTTCTCTATTCCCAATGTTTTTTATCATTCAAAGATACAACAGAGTTAGTTTTGAGTGGAGAGATTTGAAAGTTTTAAATACTCCAGAGCTGGGATTCTGTTTCATCGTAGTTTATGTGTTTTCGAAAGAAATGGCTTACTTCTTTGCAGCGCTTTCGCCATTGAATGCTTATAGATTATGTCCCTGGGGCGTTATTGAAAACTAATTAGACCCATTTTGATTATTCCATAAATAGATGAAAACACAAAAAGAAAATTCAAATTTGTGTTCAAATGATGAAAGCGCTTGAATTAATATATTTGATGTTTCTGTTTAAATTATTTCAATTGAATTGGAGTTCCCATTATTGGAAAGAGGTAAGGGGATAAATTGAAAATTCATTGAAAGTTGGGGGTAGGTTGAAATGTTGTAATTATAAAGCTAGCATATGATACACTCTATACTATAACATGTTACCTAGGTATATAGTGGAACCTGGAACACAAGTATTGGTCCCTCTGTAAAGACTCTGCTAGAGATAAAGAAAAATGTATGTCGATGACAAATTGATTTCTTATCTTTGAAATATTTCATAGCTAGAGACACTTTCTCCACAATTTATTACTTGAGGATTTAGAACTAGGTACCCAATAGTAGGAGATACTCCAGACTAAAATCCCAAGATATGCTTTTACTAGACACACAAGTTTTTTTTTTTTTTTTTTTTTTTTTTAATATCTATGAAATACATGGGAACTATGTTTTCCGTTACCTTTCACTATGCACCGCTGTCTCTTTCTTTGTATAGAGCTATCTTCACACCTCGGCTGAGGTGTTTGATCTTACCTCATGTCCTTTGAAAAATCCGAATTAATAAGGAGCATCAATATTTGCACATAAATACAAAATTTCATATAGATGTCTATAGTCCCGGTCATCACCTTCCAACTTATCACCCACACGAAAATGAATAACTTGGAGGCACGAGCTTACATGGGACAAGCTAGAGGAATGTGCAGCGTTCATTAATAACAACTAAAATGAATATTTCATCCGATACTCTTGTCTGAAATCTCAAAATAAAGCAGACTGCCTTGTTAAGTATGCATTGAATTGTCATCTACATAAAATGTTGCTACAAGGCCCATTATTAGCGTGCTTCTACCTAGCCCCAACAAATATGTTAATATAGAAGAGGAGCTATAAATTTAGTTCCACTGATGAGAATAAGGCTGGGTGAAGTTGGAATTTTATGTAAATGTAAAGTTCGAAAAAAAGCATTGTTCATTGTTTGGGATGCCAGATAAACTTTGGAGTCAATTTAGTTTCAGACGAGAGGCCCAAGTGGTCTCTTCTGTCAAACTGAAGCTCTGTCAAATCAAGGACATGTGACTAAGAAGCTCATGCCATCATTCTATCCAAGACATCTCATCTCGAGTGCACTCATCGGTCCAACCCGTGTAGCTATTATAGGTATAGTATCCATGGTGGATCCTGATCTGATCCAGTCTAGATATAGGTAATATATTGTAGATCTTGGATTCAGATATGAAGATAAGAACAATAGGCGTAAATGTAAATCTTAATATAAACTGAACAAAACAGTTCGAAATCTTCGAAAAAATACAATTACTTTTAACTTCTAGCAAAAAATGGAATAGACATGAGCGCTAATGCCTCAGACCTATAAAACTACATCCTCACAATGGACTAGAAATGTTCCAGAACAATATTATGGGTGTCAAGGAAGGGCTTTGAATTTTCCTGCAATAGTCAAGGTGGAAAACCAAATGGGTTTTTCGATGTTATCATAAGAGAAATGAACCATCAGAAACAAGCAATTCTGCGCAAATACTTTAGAAATGGTAAATATCTACTTCCAAGTTCTCGTATTTCTTACATGTAGGTCCCGTATCTACAAGAGATGAGATTTATCTCAAGGAAAGTGAGCCAGAGCTGCGACCTCAGGATGCAAGTTCACCTCTAGGAACCCAAGAAGAAGAGCTTACTCAGACTCCTCTGGAACTAATAGAAGAATTAAAACTTTATTGCCCACATTTCTCGAAACACCTATTGGGCATACATAAGGTAATGTTTGCAAGAATTATGAACACTCTACAGGGTGATTCTACTTTTATTATTCAAGACTTTCGTTTGGTGAATACTCGTGCATTTTATGAAGAATAAAAGTTTTAAAGTTACTCCATAAACGTTTCATGTGCCTCATGTTTTAATAGCTGATGAAGTCCTCATTACCTCACTGGAGAGGCACAGGGTGGCAGAGGCAGAAGCATGTTCATGATACTGGCGGGAGGGGGTTACATCTGACTTTCGTACTTTCCAGATGATCCTCGAATTCCATTTGATCACTTCAAAATGAAATAACTCTCTGTTTGAAATACCTTTTAACCCAACTGGGGACACTAACTAACAAACATACGACATTAAACCTACATTAAAGATTAAAACTTGAATAAAATTTCATTAACCTTGTTCACCCCTCACCGAAAAATATTGAATTTCAAAATAAAAGGTGTGAATTGGTTTAGATGTTTCCTATTAGTTCAAGAACCGCAACAAATAGAAAACAATTCATGAAGTCCGATAAAATGGTGCTGGAAAGAATAATAATTGGTACCACACCATCCTATATTATCCCAAGGGATAGAAACGGCATGCTTAATAACGAATAATTGACCCCGTGCAAAAGAGAAGAGCAGTTAAGATAACTGATAGCTGCGAAGCCCCGGCTTACAATATTTCCTTATCGTTTTTGATTTAGTGCCTTCCTTATTCCAGACAAATTTCAAGCATAAATAAAACGGCCAACCTTGCCTTCTAGCGAAGCACGCAGACTCACTTCCCAGGAAATTGGGGCGGAATTCAGATTGTTTATTTGTTTCAAACCTTTAATTATTTTGAACTTTAGGTCTAAAAGCATACCTACTACCTACCAATGAATTATTCATACAAAAGAAGTACCAATCACACAGGTAGTACTGAACTTTACTGAAGAAGATGGAAAAAAACTCTTAGGTTGATCTAATATTGGGTGGAAGAGATTGCCATAGGCAATAATCTCACCCTTTATTTAGGACATAATTATGTATATATTTTGTTTATTTTTTTTCTTGTTTATATTATCAATATTGTCAATTTTATATTTAATTTTTACCATTATTAGTCTGTATATTAGTATGTTCTACTAATAAAGAGTTTCTAAGTAAATGAATAAACAAAAATTCAATTTTATTGAACGGGCTTCAAAATTTTGGTGTATCCTAGAAATTTGGGATTATAGTGACTCAATTCTGGTTTAAACGTAACTTACCGTGTACCGGTTTGGAGTTGTTGAGTTGACTAGTTGACTTTGAAATGGACGGTAACCTTTTCCAGAGCTTTTGAGGTAATTTCTTGCCTTTGGAAGACGAACAGGAGGGAGAAGGGATGGGGGCCGTGTTCCGCCCCAGGGAGTTGGTGCCGCTGCTGCTCCCACTGAAGCCAGAGTCTATGCTGTAGCTGGCGGGGGACAGCAGCTCCTCCGGGTGGAGGGGGCCACTGGGGGGAGGGGAGCTCTTGTCGGGCATCAGCATCGCCTCCATGGTGAGGTTCAGCTCGTCCAGCACCTGGAGGTGTCTGGAGTGGACATATCTGAAACATTGCAACACAAGCTCCATCAGTTTCAGTTTTTAGCGTTGAGATTTAACACTTAGATGACCGGGTGTACCACCGGTGGTACACGCGTGCACTACGCCTGTGAATAGCCTAGACATCGCCGGTCCGACGGGAGAATTCACTAAAAACCATGCCGGTCGTCTGAGTGTTAAGAACAAATAATATGGCTTGTTCCTTAGGTATACTTAGTTACGAGGCAAGGATCAAAGCTTAAGAGTTGATCAGTTTCGTATACTTTCCTAAAAGCTGCCGATACATTTGATCTTCAACATATTCCATCACACTATCTTCCTATGTCAAAGAGAAACGCACGTTCAAAAATTACGTTTTAGCATCAGAGAAACCTCAAAATCCACTTGGATTGTTCCACGAACACAAAAGAGCTCAAGTACTTTAAAAGAGGTTTTTTTTTTGTTCAATTTCAAGTTTGTTTTTTTTTTAAATAACAGCATGAAAAGTTTTCCGTTTTTAATGATGTACCTACGTTATTATTTTTTATGCACTCATACCTTTACTCTAACTAGTTCAAAAAGTGAGTTTTTTCTCCTATGGAGCAGTAAAGGATCTGGTGCCCCATTTAATTCCCACTAAAGTTATTTTTAAACTTGATTATAACTTTGGCAAGTTCTCTCAGGATGTCAGGAATATTAATAATTAAAATAACCCCATCTCCGAGACCTGATGCTGATGGGTGAGGGTAGTAGAACTATTATAGGGATGGCCCTCAACTTTTACTTCACATTTAATTATGTGAAGCTTTAGAAATTTTGTACATTTTATAGAAAGTTATAAAACAATTATTATAATAAAATTCTAGATACCTTATGATTATGAAGGTAAACAGAACACATACGTATAAAGTTCTGAAATCCTTTTGGCATTAAAGGAAAACACAATAATGAAGGAATTTTTGTGGTCCTCAGTTGAGCTAGACATGAACCAAAGTATTAATAATATGCAAAAGTATGTATATTATTATGTACTGAGTATAACTAAATATTTCAAATCTCAATATATAACATTGTATTTGTATTTTTTCGAGACTGATACACCCTTTCGTAGAACTTAGACCATGACAATCTCCATTTTTACAAGAGTCTACAACAAAGAAAGTTTGTCAAGCTAGAGCAAAGCTACACTAAAGAACCCTAGCGAAGAAGGAAGTCTTGTTTTATTTGATTTCTTGCGTTTTTTAATTAAAAAAGTTTGCACTCCTATCAGAAAAGTCAAGACTTGTCATGATATTAGCCCGGTCTTCCTCCGCTTTTCGCACGACTTTTGTTCTGGAACTGAAGGCAGAGGGTTTCGGTCGGGTCTCTGGGGACACACAGCAGGGCTTTGTTGTCTTCTGCAATGTTTGCTCCTTGATTTCTACTAAGAAATCTATCAAATTAGAAGAAGACAACTCTTGATGAGTTCCAGTTCTTTCGAGAAACTTCAAAGTCATTTTCTTGGTTTCTTTTTCTCCTTCATTCCAGCTCTCCTGAATTAAATAACACTTTTACATTTGGCTGTTTCTAAGAAATGACGGTATTTTCATGCTTTCTTAGTTTGTATTGTGCAAAATTTATTCTTGAAGTAAGCTCTAGTTAAAAATTAATCAAAGTAGCGTTTTGCTCAGAAAATGTCGCTAAAGAAGCTCACTGATTGTGAAGATGCAAAAGTCAGATTCCCAAAACTTTAAAATAAATTTCACAAGAGGGTATACCTAACGTATAAAATAAATACCCTTTCTCATATTTTGAATTAGTTGACACAGAACTAAACTCGTACGTTTTACTACTTTTTAACTTGGATCATTTTATTATCATTTTCTTGAATCCTTGAGTGCTCGTACCATCAAGTTACTTATTTACTGAATAGAGAAAATAAAAGATTTTATTGCACAAGGAAAATGTAATACAAGTGAAGTTTGCTGTTCTCCCCCATCCTTCCTGTGTTGATCCTAGCGGGAAATACGGAAAGCACTTGATAAAATGATAGCTATCAAATGTCACGAAAAATTCAATTTGATATCGTCTCCGTCGCTTTCTTCAGAGAAAACTTTTAATTTAAATTCACTCCATGTTCAAGTTTCTTATCAATGTTTAAGGTGTCTAAAGAGAGGCTCTCAAATAACTGTTTAATAATAATTGTTATTGCTAATAATTTTATTAAAAACAAGTGGCACCTTTCTCAAAATCGAATCATACAAGGGTAGGTATAAGATTTTATTAATTTTTTTCTGATTAAATTTGGAGCCCATGCAATGCCTAATATCATTCGTCCGTAATAAGTACCACTTTTAAGATGATTTTAGTATAACAATTCCCTCTTCTCACACACTCTTGAACACATTCCACTACCTTAGTCTCCTATAGTGTTTATTTGAAAGAAGAATAAAAAAACAGCTTGATGAGGAACAATAAAGTTCAATCTACAATAGGTGTATGTCACATTTTATTAACATGATTAGGTCATATTCCTGTCAGAACATTCGACACTAAAACCTCCGGACGTTGATTTAATCATTATTTATGTCCCTGTTAAACTAAGTCCCGTCAGGAGCATGAGCTGCTCTTGATTTGAAGACAGGTCACAGTCTGACAATGTTGATGGATAAAAGGAGAATTCCTTTTTCTCTGTTATTAATTTTTATTTTTCTCTCCACTATCAGATTTCATGAAATTCAAAGTAGCAGTCAATAAACATTCCTAATGAATGGTTTTTACTTTCCTTATCCTATAATAAGGAAAGTATTGTATTCGTCGAAAATTTGATTACTTTCCTTATCCTATAATAAGGAAAGTATTGTATTCGTCGAAAATTTGACCTACCCAGCTTTTCACATTTCTGGACGAATCATAGCCTCAGGATACCAAAAAAGTGGTTTTCAGCCATTGGTCCGTGCGTCTGTCTGTGTGTGTGTGTGTCTGTGTGTGTGTGTGTCTGTGTGTGTGTGTGTCTGTGTGTGAACAGGATATCTCAAGAACGGTAAGAGCTAGAGACTTGAAATTTGGTATGGTAATTAATTTTATACACCAGACGAACCATGAAACTTTTGGTTGAAATCGGCCGCATTCTGCGGCCGCAGGGCCGCAAATATTGGCCGCAAGCACCGCTTCTTTGAATTGGTTAAAGATACAAAAAAAGTTAGAGAACAACATTTTCTCAGATTAAAAAAATAATAGGGGTTCACTCTGATCATTTTTTTGATATCTTTAACTTTTTGGAAACCGGCCCCAATTTACCGGTATTGTAGGGGGACCCGATTGGACTAACTTTTTTATTATTCATCATAGATGGGGGTTGTGACATATCAAATTAAATGATTTTGAAGTGCTGATCACGAATTTGGCATTGATTTTTAGTTATCTGTTACCGTTCAGTCACTAGTGGCGGAATTCGACTCCTTTTTGGGAGATAAGGAAAGTCGTGTGATGTTTACACCAGATTTTTTTTATCAGGATCTAAATATTAAAACCATCCGTAATGGCTCTAAAAATTAGAAGATGGATCGCCCACACTATTGTTTTAAGAGAGAACTCAGAGAGAGACCATTTTTGGACATTATCATACATAATATTGTATAACTATTCAGATGACTTCATCATCATAGGGTGGCGTCATCGTGAACGATGGTAGCCAGACAGTGGAGGAATGACTCAGCACTTCTACCACTGTCTTTACAAGGAGGCTAATAATTGACAAGGGCCCCCAGAACCAAGCCAATGCTGGTCTACTCCCTGTTTATAGTCCCCCAGCCAGACTGCTGGTCTACTCCCTGTTTATAGTCCCCCAGCCAGACCAGATGACTTACAAGTACCAAAGAATATTTCACGAGTAAACTATATTGATGCCCATAACCCAACTGAGGCACAGCAAAACAAAATTGTCCTGACTCCTGATATCACAGATCATTAAAAATCGAATAATGTTCGAGGAAAAGTACTAGCCACAGGACTTATAAAACTTATGTAAGACCACATTCTTTTTTTAAATTTCCAGTATCTCCTAATCATACATCATATTATAATTTCTTCCTCCTGACCGGATAGCTCGGATCCTGTTAGGATCAGCCTCATGATTAATGAGTGCCTGACGAGCTTTGGCCCAGTGTGACGCCATGGTTTCATATCAAATATGTATTTTGAATCACAAACTTTGGTAGAGAATTAGTGACCAATAAACAGGTACATAAAAAATGGTGTTTCCAAAAGTTGTATGGGAGAGAATGATGAATGTTCTCTTGACACGATGGCGACTGTACTCTGAACTCTACATTGGGGAAATGAAGTCTGCCAATGTTCAGTTAGGATTCTATTGCTAACAGTAAACAGAACTCATCAGTCAGTTTCACAAGGTGATGATGCTCTTGGTTTAAACTATTAGATTAGTGCACTAGTCAATTCCCACAAGTGCCAATTAAACAAATAATCATAAACTTCAATAAAGAATTATATTTTTCGATTTGAAAGTATGTCAATTAATTACACTTGGTCTGACTAAGTGACTATAAAAAGAGCTCAGAATACTTGAGGAAAAATAAGCCTAACCAGGAGATACAGAAAAAAAATGTTTTAGAGTTTAAGCTATAGGGATTCTTGACTCATTAGCTCATTTCCAATCCATAAACTCCATTTCCGAAGTCGATATGCATGTTAATAATAGCTACATAACTCGTTAGGCTAGGAATATGCTCGTTTTCTATTTCTAATACAATTAATTAATTATCCTCGCAAGTTGTACTCTCTACTCTGCGCGGAACAGTATCGGATCCTACATCGTAAATCATAATTCTTTAAGCTGGTCTTAGCGAGACGCATTCGGCTGTATAGTGTATAGTGAGTTTTATTCAAGTTTCACCAATGCAAAAAAAACTCACGTTGGAATAATTTCAATAGGTTCGCCTGAAGATCAGGATAAACTTGACCCTTGGTACCCCGAAGGGTCGATGACCGTTTAGGTTCAGAATACTGGAGCAGTTGGCACGGCTCGGCGGAAGGCAGGTCCAAGGGTCTCAGGTCGGACCACTAAACTAAATAATGATTTCCGCATCAACTGAAAACATCTTGCATTTCTAAACAAGGTGGAATTCTTTACATGTTCACAAACTATACGTGCTTCTATACTTTGTAAAGAGATTTGTGTTTCATAATTCTGCTACAGGTCTTGATAAGCGATCTCGCCAAGTTCATGAATAAAACTGACTGACGATGGCGTCTGGAATTATTATGGCCATTCAAACAACCATGGAACAAAATCGCAAAGCATTGTTGAAAATTACTTTTTTGCCACAGTTCACGGCTCGGTAGAGAGAGGTGAGATGCTGTGAGTAATCTCGAGTGTTGAGTTGTTAACCTATAGAATTGTGTGGAATAGCCAGCAGCATTGCAGAGGTGCAAACCTGGGTGTCACCTCTAGCGATCTCACGAGACAAGTGCTGAACGGGACATCAGCGCTGACTGATTTTGTGAATTTTTGTGTGTTAGCAATTAGCTTACACCGATTTGAGTCATGTTTTAATAGAGAGAAGTGAAATACGCCGATTATTTTTTGGGAGTCGCGGTGTCAAAGGTTCCAATTACTGTGTAATATGCAGTCTACTAGTCAGGACTACTAGCTCCAATGTATTATTATCAATCCCAACATTTGTGATTTTAACCTTCACAGTTTTCTGAATATTGGCAACTATAACAAGCCTTCTAGTCCAGAACCAAAGCACTTAATGTATGTATACTCGTATGGTTGATTTGAATATATTCTCCCCCATATAAATTCTAGTTGACCAGTATCGATACAAATGAAACGATTAAGTCTCACAGAAAGTTTACATTGGACTATAAATCCTACAAGAGAAATACCTCCTCATATAGCAAGGTAGTAGAAACAAACTTTTGATGTTCCCCCATTAGAAATAACATTAAGGCAATCACTACAGCAATACGATCTTGGAATTGTAGCTTGGCAATATGAAGCGAAAAAACACTGTTAAAATAAATGTGGTAAATTGTATATTGGAAGTTTGAAAATAAGTTGAGATACATAAATTCGTGCTGGTTTAACGCACAAGATATGTCCAGACAGTCTTTTGCCAGACGTACTCTTTCTATGTAATTAATATTTGACCTTTGAATTCCATTACTGGAACGGGTAGGTATCTACACTTAACTTAGGTAGAGCAATAGAGAATACAGCTACAATAATTGAAATACATTGTAGACTGTACCAGACCAGCAATATCACGAACATACTTTTATAGTTTATAAGTCAATACACATTACACATGTTGGTAATTATGATTATTGTCTTAAAAATCTAAATAACGCATTTCTGGGCAAAATCACACACATCTTGTTTCTATTTAAACCATTTCTTGGGCACATTTATTTGATGGAAATAAGAATTATCTTTTTTCATAAGAAAGGAAATCGAGATTAAATCTTAGTTAAAATTACCGTTACCAACAAAACTGCCACCTCTTCTAATCTCTGCCACCTCTAAATGTTCAACTAAAAATAGTTGATTTTTTTACGAAAATGCAATAGACAGCAGTACCCATACAATATCATACATTTGTAAATGATGGATAATAAGGAAATGATGTGAACTTAGCAGTTACAATAAATTATTTCCACTTTTTGTCTCAATAAGGAAATAGAACCATCTATAATTCGTCGTATCGAGTAATTCTGAACTACACATCTCTTCATGGTTGAAATTTTCGAGAACCACCATCTATCAGTACCAGCACAAAGTTTACAACACCTCACAAAAAAGTTCAATATCACGTTCAATCAGACGACTCTTTACACTTTCTCAAGATTTCTCCTTCTAACACCCGACGCTCATTGACAGTCCCTTGTGGACGCATCTCCTCGCATGAATATTATTAACATGAAAATAAACAAGGTACTTGTGCAGTGTGTGTTTCGCTCGTAATTGTAATTTATAAGTTTTACATGTCTCACGTGGGAGTCATCACGTAGCAGGGGGAGTGGGGGGGGGGGGGGGCAAACTTTCTTCACCAAATCTAGAAAGTCCTGAAACACTGCCTCACAAGAAAGTCTAGAAGATATATGTACTCCTTTAAAGTATGGGTTGAAAAGATCGCAAGAAAAGTAAGTTCACATATCACGTACTCATACAGTTTTTAGATAATCTATACACAGAGTGCAAATTTCAACACTTAAATTTTATTCAAGATACTTTTGGACAGAATGCATTGGTCTAACCGAGTCCGAAACATTGGTTCAACGAGACTCAATTCTATAAATGATTTAAAATGTAATTTCAAAATTGGGACTCACTAATGAATAATTGAGGACTGCAATAGGACCATTCGTAATGGTGCAATGTCTTGTTTAATATCTTGGGAACACCAATCAGACTTTGTAAATTTAATTTTCCATTAGATATTGCAACAAAACTACGTTGGCGTTGTCTCCTCTTTTTAGTATGTATAATTGTACATAGGAGATATTTGTATAGTTTAGCTATTAGTGTCTATACACTTCTTCAGGACAAACCTTAGTTAACAGTCTTACAAGAGCACCCCGAAGCGAATCAATAGTGTAAAGTGATCTCAGATAAGTTCTCTTTGTCATTAGCAAATCCTTTGATGCCTGCAATACCATACAAACCTTATATTGCCTCTTACACTTAGATCGATCTTACTTTATAGATGTTTTTGTTTGCTTTAGCTACGCTTCACTGGAGTCACAATGGACATAATTTCAACTTGGATGCGATGGATTCTATCGCTACCACTCAGGATGGATTTGTGGAGTTTTGTTGAGGTTTTCTTTGTTCAGGACTTAGTAACTCGAGAATTTTCTAGTCAGGAAGGATGCAAGTTCTTTTCTCACATTACATGGGCAGTTGGGCACACTAGTGCGCACCACATTAAACAAAAATAAAAATCTAACGTCCAGATAGAACTATGAACAGACAAAACGCCTTTGCATCAAATGTATTTGAAAATAGGTAAAACAAACGCATTAAATCCAATCAGTCACCGTGGCCAAGTGGTTAGCGCACTAGGCTTACATGCAAGGTGACCTGGGTTCACTAATTAAAAACTTGCAATATTTACCGGAGAAAGTCCGTCTGAAAAGTAGCTAGAGATACAATAAAGCTCAAACGCTGAACTCCTCTTTGTCACAGTTCTCTTGTCAACTACCCGCAACTATTTGAATTGTCTTTTTCAAAATCTTTTGACTTGCAATTCCAATCCATTTCGTTTGATTAACTGGATTTTAGAATAATAACGGTCCTTGCAGTGCCTCATGGTATGAATTGTTGTGGGTAATAGAAACTTATCATAAACATAGATATTCTGTATACTTAAATGAAGACAATTGCAGAGAAAGTGGAAAGGTACCTACCTACCACAGTGGCTGCAAAGCTGATAGATATTGCATATAGTAATAGGTACAACACATAATATCTTAATATATAAATGTCAAAGACACTGACCACTGACTGATCATCGTTCTACAGCCCGAACCGTAAGTCCTAGGAAGCTGAAATTTGGTAGGTAGCTTTGTCTTATAGTCTAGATGTGCAATAAGACGGGATTTTTCGAAATTCCCACTACAACACCTGCCATTGGCGAAAAAGGATTTTTTGCTTTCACGGCCATGCCTCGGCCCGCAAAGCGGGCGACAGCCTGCTTGTATTATTATAAATGCTAACAATGTTGAGGAAGTATATGGTTACTATGGGTGCCCACTGCCCAATCATTCGTAGATCCTTCTACTCCACCCAAGCTATAATCCACATCCAATTTTCCAGCCTGTTCTTAACATCGTATTAAATAGATTTAGCTACCTACATAATACTTCAAAAAAACGCACGATTATCTCAGTGGTAAGGCACTCCCTTGCCATAAGGAATTTGGCGGGTTCAAATCCCTGAGCCGACCAAAAAATTGCATTGAAAATTTGGTTACAGTTGTTAGTTGTAAGGAATACATTCCGGTGCGCTCGTGTTGACTCAGAACCTAAATGGTAAGTATTGTGTTATTTGTGTCACTTTTTGTCCATCAGAGGGAGGCTTACTACGGGATGGGCAAGCTAGAAAACAGCAAGCGTTTACAGTAGCTGCTGTTTCATGATATAAAAACACTCTTCTTTGGAGAAAAAAAAGGAAGAAGATATACTAGTAGATAATTATAAAAGACACAGTTATACACTGATCAATTCTTTGGTATCTTGCATTTTAAACCAATCTGTTGTCCAAAAAATATTTTTTACTTCTTTTAAGACCAAACACAACTCCTGAATATATTCATTTACATCAGATAAACAATTTATACGCATTCTAGCAGAAGAATCCCACTTCCATAGGAGAGATAGAATATGAAGATTCAAAACCACAAACCTAAAACTCGAAACTAAAGTTGTGAATCCAAAATGGGAGTGCGTCAGGTGGAGGACTGGTATTGATTTATTCGGAAACGAAAAATCTCGTCTGAGGTCTGCGGTGAAAAACTTCTGCGGTTTTCTTCGGGACCGGATCCGTGTGGCTCTATAACCACAAACTCTAGCACCTCAGCACTAGTGGCAACTTTGCAAGGCTTTTCTGAACAATGGTAGCTCGGCCCATTGTTTATGGGCATAAACCAAAATGTTAATGAACATACAAATGACACAAAGCCTGCTAGTTGGAGCCATAATTTAATCACATGATATGTGCTCTTGATTTACAATCGAAAATGGCGCCTATGTTGTTGTACAAGTTTACATTTCTCATTGTTTATTCACACTTGTGATGTTTAGCGCTAGTTATTAGGTGGTTGGAATATTTACCTTGAAATTTCCAGGAGTGGCAGGTCAGTGGTCGGAGACAGACTACCATCTTATTCTAGTGAGCACTTGTGTCTTCATTTTCTGATCTTTCAAACAAGAACAACACAAAAGAGAGGTTCAAAGATGAATGGTTGCTATAATTATGTATATCAATTAGTATTAATATAAATTAATTATTACTCGTATATTTTCATCGAATGGGGATTCTGTAGTCTCCAATTCAACCAATCATCTCAGTTGCGTAACTATTTCATTTCACTTTTGTTGTTTTTTTCCACTATTTGTTCAGGTGATCATGAGAATTGATTAGAGTTTTGTCTTCTAAGCCAACATGTATTGTGTACAAGTGGGTAAATGCTGCTAACATTATTGGGTGACTTATTTCACTTAATAGATGGTGGAATGGTGCTTTTGACTAAGAACATGGTAGACGATTTCCTCTAGGACTTATAGAGCAAAATAACATTTTTGTTTCTCGACTTTGATAGCTCTCAGAAGGAAGAGGAAACGTTTTTTGGGATTTTTATAGGAGTGAACTAAAGTGTTCGTAGGAATATGCTTCTGAATTTTCTTCGTCACATTTCTTTACAACCCGTACAAGCCAGAATCCTAATCCTCAGAACTTTTGTCACATACTCGTAGATAAGTCAGGCATTCTTCATCTACCTTCTCATACTTCTCATCTCTGGAATCGTGCTGTTACAACTCAGACAGGTTCATCCATGTTTCGTAATTAGCATCAAGAAATGAGAAAAACTGTGAACTAAAAATACATATAAAAAAAAATCATGTTAATTTAAAGCAATAAAAACTCTTCCGACACCGGATTTTATTGTCAGTACAATAAAAATAATTATTCTGAATAATTTCGGTTGCCAGGCTTCTGCATATTTTAAATTTATGTCTCTCTGCGGCTGCGGTAGCGTTAAAAAAATAGAGGAGAAATTAATTATTAATTAGTTTTAATTGTTTGGGACCTGTTCTTTTTTTAAGGTTATTTATTCAGCATGTTTTAAATCCACCTCTTGTTGGGTATACCTTATTAATTGTGTGTACCACCACATAAATTTGTTATTTATTTCTGGATACTGTGGATATTAACAGCAGCTGAGTTGTTTTATCGGTTTAGTTTTAGCGAAGGTACACGTACATTGTCAACAGTACACTGAGTGCTAACAGTGTGCCAGCTACCAGTGTCGTATGCAGAGGCTTTCGCCCATTGAATTTCAGATATTATTTAGTTTACATATTACATTACTGACTAAATTTATCGGTTGTCAAGCACGAAACAACTCAATACGTTTCACATACTACAGAGCTAAATTTCAAAATTATAATATGTAAGCTCATACTTTCCGACTTCGGTATGTGTTTTAGTTAGCTCCAAAATGTAACTTCGAGTTCGGTACCAAGATCTTTATCAAATTGAAATAAACACTTGTCGGATTTTTTCCATCATATTATGAAACGATCTGGTTGTCTAGGTGGCTTTTTGACATTTTATTAGATTTAGATTTAGATTAGATTAGAAAATTTTAGTTGTATTGAAATAAATTTCGTTACAAGAGTTGGCAAAAAAAATACAAACAAAAGAAATAAAGAGAAAGCTACACTATTTACATAATAAATTCAAAACAGTACTTTTAAAATGAGGGATTATACCTATAACCTAATGTAAAACAAAATTAAAGGTCAATTTTATAAACATATTAAAACTGCATTAAACCATAATAACCAGGCCAATAGTTGCTTTGAATTCCAGCAAACTGAAAACATAGTTTTTTTTTCAATAAATATATTTTTTCAGAGAAAAAAAAACTGTAATCCACATAATAACAGGCCTAACCAGGCTTTCTCAGAAAAAAAAGTAAAAAAACTGTTATCAACATAATAACAGGCCATAATAACTAATAGCTACTTCGACCAAGACTAATAACCTCTGCTAAGTACATAATTATATTTGTGTGATCATTTTTACCTATTACAATTAACTTGAATTTTATATAAAAATTCTATTCTTGTACAATAAATGACCTAATTTTGAGAGCCGATTTAACAAAATAATAAACATTGTTCATGGCCTCTCTAGATTGCATTGAAAGAAGGTTGTTTATTTTATCGCCTGTTTGTTGTAGGATACTGTGAAGAAATTTAGCTCTGATTGGACTATACTGAGGACATTCTAAGAGAAAATGAGAAAGAGTTTCCTTGGCCTGCTGGTTACAAATGCTGCACAACTCCTCACCATCCCAAGAGTAGCCAATATTACCGATATAGAATCTAATGTGGGTACCACATAGTCTCAACTGTGCTGCAACTCGGGTCCGGTCTATTGGAGTTCTCCAGAGAAGATAAAAAGATGTTGTTTTATCTTCGACGTCAGCAATCACCATCTGCGGCTTTAGCTCCTTGTAAGGTCCAAAGTAGTTTGATGCAGATAAACGTTGCCAGTCCTGTTCAATAAGCTGCAAGTAATATTTGTTTAGAATATCCTTGAAATTATTTTCAGCTTGAGATGGGTCCCGCCAGACTCCCTCATATCCCAGACTGCAAAGTTGAGTTTTTAATTGTGTGACCCAATTATATCTTAGCGAGTTATACGACCTGAGTTCATCAACTTTTTCCAGCTGGTTGTAGCATACTTTCGGAATTCTGTTGTCCGACATCTTGAGGAGTTTAGCCCACCAAGTTAATACTTGCTTGAAAACAAAAAAAGACAATTTAATAACACCCATCTCAAGACGGAGCGCATAATTTGGTGTGTTGCGAGCTAAACAGAAAATAGACTTGAAGAAGTAGGTTTGACATTTTTCCAGGAGATCTCCGTACCTGAATCCCCAGACCTCGGAACTGTACAACAGGGTAGCTTTAACTACAGAACTGTATAGTTTCATTCTAGAGTCCCACGAGTCCATCTTAGAATTGCACATAATTTTCCTAATGTTCGCCACGGCTATTTTCCCTTTGGATAGAGCTTCAGTGGCCGCTTTGAAAAATACTCCACGGGAAGAAAAAGTGATGCCCAGATAATTATAATCGCTGCAGATAACCAAGTCTTCATTGTTGTATTGGAATCTATCAAGCCGAGATAATTTTCCTCCTCGTCTAAAAATCATAACTTTTGACTTCTTCGTATTTACTATCATCTTATTAGCCGCGCAGTAATTCTGTAACCAGTCTAGTTTATGTTGCAGTTCGATTCGATCCGAGGAAAATAAAATCAAATCATCGGCGTAACATAGTAAGTTGATCTCGGTTTCTTCATTGATAGGGACACCGCGGGCGCCCTTTAGCTTGAAATACTCTTCAAGGTCATTGAGAAAAAGCAGGAAGAGCAGTGGGCTAGCGGACTCCCCCTGCAAAACGCCATTGGTTACAGCAGCTGGCGGCGTAAGTAAATTGTCAATTTTTATTTGAACTGTGGTGAAGGAGTAGATAGTGCGCAGTAGTCGTATAATCTTTGCTGAAATTCCAACTGAAAACAACTTTGTCCAGAGAAGATTTTGATTGACTTCTGAAAAAGCGGCCTTGAAGTCAATTAGAGCTGCATAAAGCTTCTTCCCACTCATAAGATGCAGGTTAACAATGCATGACAAAGAAAAAATGTTGTCTATACAGCCTCTTCCGCTTCTAAAACCACTCTGGCATTCAGTCAAGATATTATTATTTTCACACCAGAACATCATTCTCTTATTTAACATTTGTGTGAGTAGTTTCAGCAAATTATTCATCAAAGCAATGCTTCGATAGTTGTCCGGGTCTTTACTATCGCCTTTCTTATGTAACATAAAAAATATGATTTTATCATCGAGTCAGGAATTTCACCTAAGTCAAACAGATTATTATAGAATCGGAGCAGTTTCTGTCTCCACTCGTCTCCTAGACATTTAACATATTCATTTAAAATGTTGTCCGGCCCTGGACTCTTCCCATTTTTTAGATGTGCGATCCCGTCATCCAATTCTTTTCTACAGAAATCAGAGTCCAAGTCTGGGCGCAAAACATCAATAAATAACAAGTGCTGATTTTGAATAAGTGTGGGAAAAGATTTTTGTAAGAAATTAAACCATTCTTCCAATGTGATTTCTTTACATTTTGACTGGGGCCTGGATTTAAAAATCATAACAGTTTTCCAAAATTCGGCACTGTTTTTAACTTTACTAAGCTTATCTTTAATGGTCCTTTCATACTGTACCTTTAGATTCGTACATAGCTGAGAGTATCGCGATTTTGTCTCAAGGTAATCCTTTAATGCTTCATGACCTCTATTTCTTTTCCACTTTCTATATTTATTTTGAAACATTTTTTTTTAACATGTGACATTCGCCACTGAACCATGGCTTCTTGGATTTTCTATAATTTTTTCCTTGGTAGGATGTTTTCATGATCTTAAGGTTTAGGGCTATGGCTGTTTCTTCAATTTTAGAACATAATATACGGTAGAGACTATTATTATCTTGATCTTCTGTACAAATATTTTCATTTAATTTTGATAAAAAAATAGTTTAACTCTCTTCCTTCCAAATGTAACGATCTGATGAAGGGGAATTATTTTTAGAATTCTCACCAAATGACATAACGGTGGACACGGTGGTGCCCATTTTGAGATTCGTAGAGACAATAACAGGTAAGTGATCTGAAGTAAGAAGTGCATCCGAAACAACCAAATTTTCAACAGCTCGACAAAACTCGGAGTTTCCCCAAACCAAATCGACAGTGCTCTTACCAAGTTTACTAACAAACGTAAATTGGCCGGGGACATCTCCATCTGTCCTTCCATTTAGAACTAGTAGACCGCATGACTCCATCACCTCCGCCAATACTTCGCCCCTGCTATTTGAAGTCTCGTCCAATGACAATCTCTTAGAGTTTACACACAGCTCATCCGCCAGCGCCTCATCCATACAGGTATCGGAGCCAATGCGAGCATTCCAATCCCCACCAACACATAAGTAGCTACAGTCCTGAATTTCAGAGCTCAGCATCATGTCCTGGAATAATTCGAGTGCAACATGCATATCATACGAGGGTGGGATGTAAACACTTGCGAGAAGTAGGGATTCTTCATCAATAAAAACTTTAATTATAATCCACAAATTAGAGACATCAATAACATGAAAATCCAACCCTTTCCTTATGAACGTGATTAAGCCGCCACTGGCCCTGCCTCTTTGTTTATCCTTCTGAGCAGAGGAGAAAACCATTTGGTAATAATTTAATAACTCACTCTTACTATTAGGTTCCTGGGTAAGCCATGTTTCACAAAAATTTAAAATGTTATATTTCAAAATAAATTGTATTTCTTGTGAGTTTAGTTCTTTTAGTGTTCTTATTCCATGTAAATTCCAAAATGCTATATCAAGGGTATCCTGGGCTGGGAGAGGATACCCACTTACCCGTTTTTTTCATCCTGTGGTAACTGCGATGGTTTACTTTGCAGGTAGTCTGAAATAGATGGTTGGGTATTGCTGGCTGGCGCTAAACGAGTCAAAGAATTTGAGCGAGAACGAGTAGCATCCGTACTCTTGGTGCGCTGTAGATTGGTATTACGACAGGGATCCTGGCTGAAAGAAGCTTCCTGAGAATGAATATCGTGCATGAATACATCTGACGCGTTAAAAAATTCTGCATTACCGGTACGAGTTATCTTGTTAGGCATGTCCGGGGATTGAGAAGGGGCTCGCTTCTGCGAGCTTGAGCCGCGCTCAACATCAGCATCTTCACGAATAAAGAGCTTATCGTATACCAGTGAAACTTTTTTACCTTCTGCCTTCAACTTCTTCATTTCATCACGTAGATCTTTTCTTCTAGCTCTCACCTCCTCAGGATAATCTTCCCTTACTGATATATTGCTACCTTTTAACTTACTGCAATTTTTGAGGATAGCCCATTTCTTCCTCTCAGTAGTCAGAGCTAATAGAATGGGTCTAGTTTTGCCTGATGTTGGTACTTTGCCGAGCCTCCGACAAAAATCGACATCCTGTGAAAGGCAAAAATCGGATACTAATAGTTTTTTACTATTAATACAGTTATCTTATTCTCAATATCTGAAATCTTTTCACCGGCCTCTTCATCAATATTAAATATCAACAGATTTTTCCTTCTCTTTTCCTTCTCAAGTGAACTCAAATGTTGTGTGTTCTTACCCAGCTGCTCCTTGATATCCGGCAGTGTGGAATGCAAAGCTTGCAGTGAACCTTTGACAGTCTCATTATCGCTAATCAGCTGGACCTGTGTTGTCTGAATGCCCTGGATGCCATCATTCATCCTCTTCATCTCCATGACTAGATCTTGTAGAGTAAAGTTTTCCATTTTGAAGTGGACTTCAGGAATATTATGTTGAAAATAATTTATTACAGCTCCTTGAATTTAAATTCCGAGTTTTAATAATTTTATTAATGAATCATTTCAAGCTATTACATTTGTATTGTAGATCGTCTCACTGACCCAGATAATAAGAGGTCAGTGTACTCAGTGTGTGCTTTCAGTTTATTTGGTAATAGATACCTATCTTTCTCTATTATGGTACTTGCATCTGTTATCAATTTTATGTACCTAATTCCATATTACGTAAGATCACAAAATTACATTTAGAAATAAAATTGAGAATGAGGATTGACCGATGACATGCGCATCTCGAGATTATCTACTGGGTTCGGTACGGGAGGTAAGGAATGGACGATTAGCTTGAAATCACGATGACTGTTCAAAAATTAATTTTCAAAATTGAATATCTTTTTAAATAATGATTGTCGGTTTTAAACAATACTTAACACAAATGTAAATGTTTCAAAAAAATCTAATGGTGTTTATATTGACACTAAAAAAACTTGCATTAAAGGATATCCGTATTTCACTTTGATTTAGATAAAAACACAATGCACATTTTTTAAATCACACTTTTATGAAGTGTTTGGTTTGCCACCATTTTACATTTTATTAGGTTGAAACTATTTAGTTCACCGTTTTCTGCTACCTTTTTGCCGCCAAATTTAATTTGAAGTAGCCAACGTAGCAGAGTGATTTGTAACACAATAATTGATTAAAATTACCAGTATATTATGATACGTTAATCTCTCGATAATCAGGTTCTAGAATGAGAAGAATGACATACCTATATAAAATTAATCCAACAAAAAAAAAAACAACATACAAACTGTGCATTAACGAATAACGCATATCCACCTATTATGGGTACTATACGATATAAATAGTATCTTTGTGGTAGCCAGGAAGGTAAATTCTTCATTTGGTATCTAGGCACAAATTAATAAAATGAGAATTTACTCATTACATAGAAGACAAAGTCCCTTAAGCAAGAAGCATTGTTAATATTTTACTTATTTTGATTTTATTTCTTTCTATCACCTATTTAAAACGTACCTATAGAAAATAGGTATTGCATTTTTCAGTTAATACTATGTTATGTTCTTGATTATTGATTCAGATTTAGGGCGGAATTAATAGACGTTTTTGTAAAACCTCTGTGGCGCTAAGTCACGGATTGCGTATTGTGTAGGATCGGGAAAACCGACGCGACGCTTAGCAGTGACTTGTGATATAGAATTTGTCTATTAATTTCACCCTTAATGTATTTAAGGAGAGTGTATGGAACTAAAGGAAATGGTCTTCTTAGGTCTCGCAAATACTTTCTCTTTGGCTCAGTCTAGCAAATTATCTCCAGCACAACCTAACGCTCGCATGCTCCATGACAAATTCTGTCGGGAGATGAGTTGCAGGTTGCATGACGTTGATGCACCGAACAGTGCATGTCAGGCAGGCGGCTTGTGCTGCTGATGGGGTCAGGTGGGAGCGCTGCAGATTCCTCTCAATCTATTATTAATTTATTATCATTCCGGATATGCTATCAACCTTTTGAAGAGGAATCTGATAAGTGTTTCAACGAAGGTTTTGCTGTTCGCTGTAAACTCACAAACCAGCCATCAAAATTAATAAATTCTATTGTAGAGACTAATAATAGAGAATTTTGTGAATTGCAATAGATTACCTTCCTTATTCCTAGAACTCTGAATATCACTCACATAATTAAACGAACCTCAACATATTGATAGATAAGGTGGCGTACTCATAATCGAGTCCCTCGTATGGTAATATTTAGTAAGGCAAGTTTGAGCAATTGTGATCAACACAAATAAATAACGATGACTATACTTGACTACCATTACACTGTCCGACCCAGCGAGACACTAGAATCTACTCACAGGATTCCTACATCGGCTTCAGGTTACACAGCAGTTTATCTTCAAGATATATTTATCTTTCTCATTACTCTTGTAATATCAAGGACACACATGCGGGGAGATAATCATTCTTCAAACTACAGGACATTACTCGGTATTACACTTAGATTATGCAGAATTTAATGTTCCACGTTTTTGCAGATATAATTTGCGAGCTACCCGTTGGAGATTTGTGGTCGTAAATCTCTGGGAAATTGGTCTGATTTTAGAAGAGATAATTCTCGTTCACGAACATAATAATGCATATGGCATTATAGTAACACGTGAATCCGTCTAACACTGACTGGTTCGTGATATGTCGGATACAAGATACAGTGTATCTTTCGGCCAAGTTCAGCCAGTTGTATGAGTCCATAATCCATTGTAAATGTTACCCATTTTATTCACGATCAAGGTGCGATCACATTTTTGCGAAAATTTGCTTTGGGCTGGCTGCTCACAATGCTGCAACATGTTTGCAAAAATTAGAGTGGACACAATATGAATATCATTCAGAAACATATAGGACTTTAGGTAGTAGATGAGTTTTTCTGCAGGACATTATCATGTAAAAGTGAAAAGTTGAAAATATAACATTATCTTTATTAGAAAAGTTGTGTGATGATCTCTCATGTGTTCTACAGCACTAGAATATTTTTCATTTAATACCTGATGCATTGTGTTATTTTTATTTCAATTAATTATAGTGAATGTGACACATGAGTTATTCTTTTTTTTTCGCAGCTCTTCTTTTTTACTACAGATTTGTTGAAAGCTTGCCAAGTTAGTATGCAACTCATCAATTTCCATAAATTGTATAACATTAATGTACTCAATTACAGGTCACTTACAATGGACTTTATTTTCATTAGTTTTATAAAATCAATGTTTTTCTGATAGTATCATTATGTCAGCATTATTTATAGAATAGACAGATCAGCATGATCAGATGGATCACTTTAGATTGCTATCCTTATTTTTTTTCATAATCTAGTTTTTACTTTATAATTTACTACTTACTAACAGTTTTCCCCACTTAAAACACATCCTCTTAATGCTAGACTTAATTACTCCTAAAATATGGATATTTTACGTTCCTATGTTGTTTAAAGGAGTGCTAATTTACATCACTACTGGGCAATGTACTTTTTATAAATCCAGGAATTCAACATCGACATACCTATCTACTATCTAGGTAGTAGATTGTAGACCCATAAAATATTTTAATTGGACCTGGGAGAAATTAATGACTTACACGGATTGTAATGAGAAATAGACGTGGTATGACCGCTGATATAAAGACCAGATTATTGAGTCCAATATTTCCAATCGACAAGTAAAATTTGCCATTACTAAAAAAATATAAGTTATATCTTGAGTATAAGAATACAAAATCATATCTTGAGTATAAGAATATAAAATCATATACAAAAATAAACAGAAATTAAAAAAAAAAAAACGTTGATCACCACAAGAATCTGTTAGCTGAAGACAATTGAGGACAAGAAAATCCAACATGTGACGGAAACTCAAACCTCCTCCTTGCTTCTTCCTCTGGTTGAAAGACAGACCGTCTCCCTAGCAGTGGACATAATACTTGACTTGTGCTCGACAACGGTCTATAATGCGAGGGAGTAACCCAATCCTCTCGCTTACCGCTGATCACCCATCATGCTATCTAATCGATCTAGAATATCTAGATGAAACCCTACACCGTGGACTAGAGTTGCCTGCATAGTTTCTGAGACACACACACAATAATAATGTGAGATATAATGTTAACCGTAGTGTTGCTAAGGAGTTTTAGTAAGAAAAGAACAGCTTGAGTGTGGTCAGTGAGATAGCGCATACTATGTTTGTTGGACTCTCAGGATGCATAATATTGAGAAGGTCCAATATATATTATGTTTCTTGTTACATCGGATCAATAATTAACCATATCTTCTAAATAATATAAAATTGCCTTAATTTATATGCTACACACACTTGACACACTACTTTTGGAATATTGAATAGCAAAACAGCATGATCTGTTCAACTCAGACGTAACATAATTTCAATACAGTAACAATATCTCAACGAATCCACAAATCGTTTCTAATATTTTCATATTTCATTATTGTTAAACAATTTCAATCAACATAGAGTACACAATTGGCGTTTCAATTCATTCGAGTTATCACGTACATGGCAGGGGTCACGTCCCTAGTGTCGGCAGCACCCTGGCTCAACACTTGCAGCACGACCCAGCAGTGACGTACCCACTCTTACTCTCATTATTCACCGGTAATTGCCCGCCGTTGCCCGTGACAGAAATTTCTTGACACTCAAATGACCGTCAATCATAATCCCCCAGCCTGCTGGAAAAGAAACATGTTTCGCCTCGGTAACCACGCACACAGACCGTCTTGGATCAGGCACCAGTGGGAGTTGTGTTGTGCTCGTTAGGTTACCAGAAGTTCAAGTTCTAACACTTCCTGTTGTTCAAGTGCAAATTGAAGAGCCGGACGGTGCGGCGTATGGGCGGAAGAGGAGGGTACACTAGACGCCGTCATTGCAGCCGTGGCGAGGAATCGAAGTGCAAGGCATAGATCCAACAAGATAGTGCCAGGTGAAGAGAAGATAAGACATTTATCCATGGTTTGCCCAGGGCCATTCTCACCCATTACAACTTTCAACGTTAACAAGTGTCTTATTAACTCGCCCAACATCTCGTATATCTGATTCTCTCAGTATCTACATATATGATTATGACACATTTCATAACACAATCACAAAATCTATCAACTTAGCTGTTATGATTCACCAAGGAGGCGATTCACGGGCTCCAAGACAATGAATATAAATCCCTGGGTTATAGTCACATACTGCATATGACATAAATTGGCTACGAATCTCGTTTTACGCCTTTACTTTGATCAAAGATAACTAGGTAGCACATAGGTATGTATTTTGAATAAATAATCAAATCTTTTCTTACAAACTCATGCACAAAACCCTTCACTCAAATGTAGGAGGAGAGCCTGAACAAGAATTCCAGCAATGTGACACTTATACAATATACATATGTATGGAAATGACGGCACGCCCGAAATTTCTGTATTATGACCACTAGGTGAGGATACACATGGTCACTGCTAATGGAAAGAAAATTGTTCAGGAGATTTTATGAATATGCTAACCGAAATAACCTAGTAAGAGTGCCATATACTGCTCCATTTGAATACACATAAATAAAAAATAAAGTTGAGTGTTTCACAATCAACATTCCAAGATGTTCCTGTGATTATCTCTGCAGATGTATTATTTTTATATACATTGCTTACAACTAAACGTACTTAAGGTTGAAGGTAGGAACTGTAGGATGGTACTTTGATAGCGAGTGTCAACTCGGTAGAGCAGTTTTTGATACTTAGGAGAGAAATAATTTTAAGAAGCAATGAAATTAGTTAGCTTCCACTTAGACATCAAAAACAACTTTTTGGACAGTTGCTTAAGTCAAGATATTTATCAATCTTTCAACATTTTCTTGTATTTTTTTTTTTTTTTTCTTTCCATAGGTAATTTATTAAATTCATTTATCCTCCTTTTGTTGGTGTTATAGCATTACATTTATTGTAAGCCAAAAGTTTAAGTATAACATGTATAGAATTTCCAGTTTTATATACATAGTATATTTCAAAATAACCACTACTAATCTATGTCGATTTGTTAGGTCACTTTGGACTATTCTGATTGTCTTACGGTCAGAGCCTGTCGTTTGAAGTTAAAATCCTGTGCTCCTCACACAAATAGAATTAAAAAGTTCCTTAATCTCGAAGAAGGAAAAATTCTCTGGTGGCGGCACTTTATCTTCTTATGAACTTCCACTACAAATAGTGCACATAAAATATATGTCCGCTCATTTCAGAAACACGACACGGAATAGCTTCTAAACTCTCTGATCTGGAGTCCATCAATTATTTATCACGCGACCGTATAGACAAGAACGATTGTTCCTCATATCCAAGATCACTAGGTTTGTAATTTATAATTAGAAAATACCTAAATACAACACGATGCTAACAAGAAATCCAGTCTTGTTCGTATGGTTAGTGGTCACCGCGATCTTGATTCACTAGAGCGGTTCAGTCACACTAGTGACACTTGGAATAACAATCAGGAATCCATCCAGTTCCTTCTCTGGTAGCTGCAGAACCAGTGTAATCGCTCAATGTCAGCTAGACTGCTCTGAAGATGCGGTTCAGTGATTTACGCGGATTTACTAAACAGAAACTGCTCACATATAAAATGTTTCTTCTTGGGGGACAATTTTCTGAAAAAGGATAAGGCATAATATAAAAGATCCTTATAAGAGAGAATCTTTTGCGTGGTAGCATATTGATTTTCCGGAGGTGAGTTTTCTATGAACGAAGCTATACAACAGCATATTAGATCATATTTAACATATTTTGAACCCGGGAATTTTGAATTTAAGAACTTAAAGCCTTTAAAAATTCTAGAAAAAAATAAATAAATACTAATGTGTATTTATTTTCTTTGCACTTTTAACCACATGAATCTCTTACAACGAACCCAATCTGATTCAGAAACATATTTTCCATGGGATTTGGTTGTTTTAATCACAAGTACATGATATTTCTTTAATGTTGACTTTTCAATGGGATTTGGTTGTTTTAATCACAAGTACATGATATTTCTTTAATGTTGACAAAAAGAAACGGTCCAAATACTAAAAGGTAAAATCTCCGTGAAAACTTAATGGCCTAAAATAATGACAGGTCGTTTTTCCTGTATCGGTATTACGCCGTCAACTACAAGAAACAAAGAACTTATAATGTTATCCTGGTGTTCTACTATCTATCAAACAGTTTCAACCTCCATCAAGCAGATTGGTCACACCCCATTAGTTTTCACGGTCTCGGCCGTAAGCTACCAGGTTTGTTTATACCGGACGGTTGTACAAAACTATTAGCTTTCCTTGGGTAAACAATACTCACGTCTCGTGTTTCTACATTTGATGGGAAATAATTCCTCAGCTATTTCTTGAGAACTTCTGGCGTGAGTTCTCCCCATGTCTCAGAGGCATCATCCATATCTCTAATGGCAATGGCACAAGCTCAACTACCACTCCTTATTTTCACAGAAAGCTCTCCTTTCCAACACTTGACGATAATTAATTTTTATTTCCAAGAAGTTGTTAAATATGAATAGGAACGCGGATTGGATGGCCGAGCAGGAATAATAGTCCCCGAGGCGATATAAGTAAACTTCGGGATCTACATATTAAAGAGATACCGAATAGTCTCTCGTATCTATTTCAGGTACACTGGGCTCGTTAGATGTGCATTTCAGCTCTTTCGAAATTTATGATCGACCTTAATAAACTATTTATTTTGTCAGTTGATATCATAAACGAGCGGCATATAACCATCATACAATAAACCTGTAACAAGCCACCAGTAAAATTATTAGTTCAAACATAACACTGAGAGAGTCTGAAACCGCTCTACGTTTTCTATCGTTTTGTGATTTTATAGTGAAGGTTGTAGAATTATTGCAAACCAAGTCGTAATCTGTTTCATTAAAACCCCTAAGATCAGGAGAGAAATGAGACCCAATAGACAAGAGAGTGAATACAATGGAGACTGCAGCCAACCCAAAATATTTGTATGAGAGCCTACTAAACCAATATTTTTATTTATTTGTTCTTATTCTTAAAATTCAATTAATAAATGAAACATCCCTCATGTCTGCTGTCATTTTCATAGTCCCTAACACTCTCACCGTATTTCCAACTTGGCCTTACCTACTATGTTTGATGTTTGTAGGTAAAATAGCAGCAGTCACTCTAAATAAGTTAGAATTAGCTTAAGAGGTAACAATATTGTATTAATAATTTATTGTCAATAAAGCAAATACCTAATTCAAATTCAAAACATTTTCTGATTGCTTCCATTTTGGCTAAATAAAGCCAAAGAGATCCAGGTCAGGAAATATCTTCTCATTGATTAATGAAGATCAGAGACTACAAATTCAACATAAGATACTTCTGAATAAGTCGGAACACAAGCTTAGAAATATTTATGTACTAAATGTATTATTTGTCAAAGTTCATACATGCACGCAATTTGGCCCAGCTACATTAATCCGGTTTAGCTGGTATTAAAACCGATATATTATAATGACCCAGAAGGAAGCCGATCTCACGAAATCAATCTCACACGATAATCTGGCTGGATCAAAATGGTTCTAAAAAACAATAACTATAAATTTTAAGATGGGGGATTGGAGAGCGATAGGGTTCAACTCGGAGAGAGATAAGATCCTACGTGTGAGCACTATGATGTAGTAGTCAAATGAGAAAAATATACAGGGTCAGGATGAAATCAATGATCAAACAGGAACAAATAGAAGTTTTAACAACCATATTAAAAAAGTTTGTTTAAAAATTGTAAATAAAGGTCAGGGACGCAGTCATTTTAACTTCCTGCTGATCTGAGTTAAGAAGTTTTTAATACTCAACTTCAGATTTTGCAGTAGAGACCATCTTACTTCTGCAACAGGTAAGCCTGCACGCCAATGTTCTCTAGTCTATTTGACGTATTGTGGCTATTTCTAAATCAACCAACGAATGTACCAGAAGCTGTTTCATAAGAACTCGCTGATCTAGTGCTCCCTGTTAATAATACTCAGCCTAACTATTAAAGATAGAAAATATCCACTGTTATAATCTCTTTTACGATGGTATTTTTATAAAAAAAAAAACTTATTAACTAAAGTACATGAAGAATAATGATAATGTAAAACAACGAAATCATGGGACATCATAAGGCGAAACGGTGAGCGAGCTGGATTGCGTGTTACGTTTGGACTAGCAGCTATTGACAGTTAACTACTGGGGACTCATGAAATATATCCACATATTCCACATGGTAATAAAACGAACACATGTTATAATGATGTTCCTAGTAGCATTCAAGTTTTATGTTATCAGGTTATCACTCAATTTAATGGACTTTTAAAAACAACAAACGTTTGTAAACCAAGAAAACACTGTTCTACACGTCCCAAATATAATAGAACTGTACTATCTAAAACACATTTTGACAAATTTGATACACCGAATAACGGTTTATGAAAATAGCTGTTTTTAAAATATTTTTTTGGAGTAAGAGAGAATTTTACCGGTAGCATCAGTAGGATAGATCAAAGCCAGCCAATTCAAGGGTGAGCGAGCAATTTCTTGTATATTCGGAACATGATTTCTAAATGAAAAGTTCACCGTGTTAAAAAGATAATGAAACTGCTGGAAAAAGCCAGTCAATTCAAGGGTGCGCAATTTCTTATACGTATATTCGGAACTTAATCTCTAAATGAAATGTTCACCGTGCTAAACAATAAGATAATGAAACTGCTGGATAACTACGATTGTTTCCATTTTATTTGACTATTTACCTTGACCAATACATTGGGTACTCAACTGACTTTTGAACATGCCCCCCACTCTGGGTATTATCACGAGCATACCGTCAGTTTTGTCACCTTCAGTACATTCACTTGCTTGTCCGCAGACACTGTGTGCTTCACTTTCACCAGCCATGGGTGGAGCATGTGTTCGGTTTAGATGTTGCTACACCTTGAAAATTACATTGTCCACTTCACCAGGTACTCAACCGCGTGGTAATACCAGTAAACCACCACAATGTATCAGTAGTTTCATGATTCATACATTCCATGTAAGAGTGAGTGGCATGATAATTAAAATAACAAGGATTATTATGATAATTATAAGTTGACAATAGAACAAGTTCGCAATAGTTACACAAAGAGAGTTCAGTATGGAAACAGTTGATTTACAGAAGGAGAATATGTGAGTACAAAATAATTATTCATGTTTAATAAATCTTCAAATAGTGTTTAGAATAAAGTAGAAAAGCATTTTTTTCACTAATTATTCCATCAATAAGAATTCATTAATCACACGCGCATCTTTGGAGTAGGTGTGCGAGAAACTTTTCATTTGTGTAGTAAAAATAAATCTTCAGATAGCCTCATATAGTTTATCAATCGATACCTACCTCTATTGAAGAATTCCCTGTTTTGAAGAGCTCGACTTGGAAGCTCTGAAGGGCATGTCATAAACGGAGATACAGTAAATTGTTCTAAATAATAATAAGAAGACAAACGGGTAAAGTCTGTAAAAACTACAAATAAGTTGAAGCATCAGATAAAGCGACTGCGGAGTACCAGCATGGAATTCCAGGGAACTGCTAGCGTAGAACTTTAGACAGCATTGTATCCAACATTGACAAGATAAATACAGATAATTGCCAACATGCAATGTGTCCTCAGATTGGTATTCAGTGAGTGTACTCAAAGTGTCCTCACTCAAGTGTAATTCCAACATGACAACATGTTCTAGTAATCTTTGCAGTGTTGATTAGCCCTTTTATGTTCATTTCTACTAGATCTGGTATTGTAATTGCTTCTACTATTTTGATTTCATTTTCGCAAACAAAGCTCTTTGTTAAGAGTATTGACCATACTCAGAGTACGAGGGATTAATTAAGCGATGATTATTTTATTTCAAGCAACCATGGCAAACTAATTTTATTTCAAAATGAAGCACAAGTATTTCGTACCAATCCTCGCCATATAGCTGATATTCTAATTGTTTCAACCTCGGGACGTAGTTGATATTTGGGACATTGTCTGCCACTTGAACCCGGGTCTTGATATTTTCTTGATAGTTCTTTGAAATTTAATTTGTTTATTAATTGGCATGTTTTTTGTTTTGATGATGGTCATAAATATTAATATTTTGTTTATATAAATGTACAATTGATATATTTGGGTTGATCAAGTTACACCTACACAAATGAAAAACTGCAAAATCTTAGAGGAATAATTTCAAACGCGTGCCTGTAAATTATAAACATACCTAATAATTTTACTTTACGTACATATTACCTATGTAGGTTCAAATTACATGCTATCTTCAGTTTGATCCAGGTCATGACTCTAGCAAGAACACTGCTGACAGATTCAACTCTGCTTTTCTCATACGTTACTGGAATTTTTCGTGATCCTTTGTGATAGCAGAGAATTAACCAGAATATATTCATTATGAAAACCGATAGCATCGTCATGCTTTTCATGCATAGGTACTTGTTTACTTCTACACAGCGTGCAACGTCTAGCCTGAAATATAAGCCAGGCCAAATTGGAGAACTAGCTACATACATTGATGAATGATAAATGTAGGTGCTGTTGAAGAGTGGAACTTATCTCTAATAATGTGAATGAGGACAATGGGTGAATATTTACCAAACAAGTAATCAGCGTATCAACGCTGCACGCCAAGTCAAAGAGTTTAAGTAACTTGTACAAAGTTTTTTCCCCCCCTTACTAAGTTTTTTATTTTAATTTTGTTTTAATTTTTATTGAACTATAACACAAACATTTCATTCAGCGAATTTGTGAGCCCGCAATGCTGGCTGCATTCCCCCTCTGAATGGCCAGGCTCAAACGTTGGATGAGGTATGATGCTGCTCTCTTATCTCCAGTCTCTTCAACAAATTTATTTCCCAATTCTTGAATAAATTTAGTTGTTTCCTCTCCAAATGTCCCCATGGTCTCAAATGTCAATTCTTTGAAGATGTATCCTTGGTCTTTGATGTTACAATATTTTTCGTGTTTTCTCTGGCTTGCTAGGTTGGCAGCATATCCTGCTTTAGTCACAGTTTGTTGGAGGTACGTTGGAGCCAAGGTGTCCACACAAGTTATATCCCAGACTAACTTTTGACCACATGAACATGAAATGAGTGTAACTCCATCTGGTCTTTTTCTGTCCATACGTGAAATACCTGCAGGTTCTAGGTTTGGATGAGAATTTGGGAGTGACAATGTTCTTCGTACTTCGTCTTCGTCACCGATGTACTCTCGTACACTTTTCTCAGTAAAATAGAGAGGTTAGTTGATGGCATGTACATTCAGAACTATTACCTACCAGCTGATTAGAGAAAATATGCTCAAAACTGCAACTGTTCCAAGTATTTTCTAAATTTTTGATATTTTACAAGACGCGTTGCGACCAGGCCTAACTAAATAATATGTCATGATTTTCCAACAGGCATTCGGACTGAAAATTTGGGACTCGTAATTAAACATTATATTAAGCGGACTGAACCCGTTATTAACCAACAAAAGGTTGGCGGGACTCAATTTAGAAAAAAAAGCTGAACGGGACTCAATTCGCTGACCCCCGGATTTCCGTGTATCGACGTCCCTCGCGTCGCTGGAGTCTCTCTCATTCATGATTCAGTGGAAGATTTAGAGAAATACTGTCTTGTGTCGCATCTAGACTCCGAACCCTTTCTACAAAATTGCAGCTTCTATTTAACAAATGGTAAGTTAGTAAGTGAGTAGATTTCGCGTACTAAACATAGATGCAGCGCAAGAGAGAGAAGAGCGATGGAAACAATATCGACGTAATTAGCTGTCAATCTTTTCAGGGCTGTCAATCTCGTGTCGGTGCAGAAACTCCTGCAGGCTCTCTTCCTCTTCAGGTAGCTACAATGTAGTAACTACAGTCATGTTTAGAGCCGATTTTCATCAGTATTATATTTACATAACTACATGTCCATAATTACATGTACATAATTACTACATACTTTGTTAAGTTTTTTTCCCCTTTTTTTAAACGTTAAGGTCAAATTGTTTTGAAACAGATAAAGAAAGGTTTTCTTAAGCAGCCATTAGTGCATTATGTGCAAAAATAACTTTATTACCAATTTTTTTTTTTTTTTTTTTAACAAATAATAATTATTAATATATTATTCAGGAGGTTAGTAGGCTTTGTTTTTTTTCTCTCATACACTTTAATCTTATAATTATTTCTCAGGACTGTGGATCGAAAGAGGGAGACCAAGCTTACGAAGTAGGCGATAGATTATAATATTATTTATGTATTTCTAGACCTATCCATATCCAAATTGTCTCATGTTTGTTTTCAATGTGTTTGTATGGTATGATTGTTTTCAATAAGGTGTATGGTACCTGGGTGACTGGGTGATATTGTGATATGTATTGTCTGGGTTATTCGGTTTGACTTAATCGATGGATTAATGGATGTTAAACATCTTAAACTCATTTCAAACTTTTTTTGAGACTCTGTCGTCTGTAGCGTGCCATTGAAATACACATGATGCAACTTGAGCCACAACACTATTCCAGAGTTACACACTGGTTAAAAAAGGAAATAATGTCTTTTTACCAAAGCAAAATTATGAAAAATTAAAAACAATATTAATTTGGAAAAAAACCAAACTTTTAACCATTGGCTATCTCTCCACACTAAGCAGGATTAACATAAAGAAGATCTCTCAAGACACATTGAATTGAAGTAAGTCAAGAAAGAATATACTAGAAACAAAGAAATCTCAGTACAGAAATAAAGAATACCAGACGAAGGATTATCTATGCTTATTGGATGAGAGGATTGTAAGGCTTCATTCCTAAGTGTTCTGAATACTAATCCTTGGTAGCTGAAAGTCCTGGAATACAATAACACACGTCATACAAATCAGTTACATTTCTTTCGACTACTCAAATTAGTGAGATCTCCATTGGTTAGACGGAGGATTTGGATGGATCAGATCAAAGAAATTTCACTTGACAAATGACGTTCATGGGAATTGAAACTGGTATTGTCACTATAAATTAATGATACGTCTTTCTATTGGAGATCTGAAAGTACCATGGCAAGGCTCTTTGTTCATACAAGTGTGTTTGTTGTATCTGAACTCTGAGGGAATTCTCAAGGTGTACAGTTTAAGGCAACGTCAATGGCAAATTAAATACACCTTGTAAGATCAATGCATTATAGCGTTTAGGAAATGAAGTTATGGATTCCCACTCAAATTCAAATTCACATGATGCTCAATATTCCTTAATCGTCAAATAATGAAACGTTGAGGATGGGTAAATAAATATACCTACTTTTAACTTGAGACTTCAAAATGGAATTGATCAAAACCTCTAGAATTGTATTGAACCTCGACATGCGAAAAGCTATACCTAGCAACTCACAATTTCAAATGGTTGAACTTTGCAAGGCTTTATTTATGTGTTACATGTTACATTTATGACACAATAATATACATAAGTACATTAAAATGAAAACACTGGATAATATATCACAAAAGTTTCATTACTTCACAAAAGCTTTACTCACTCAACAAGTACACTTAATTGTTTTAAGAAGTAAATGGATCTTCAACAAACACTTCATATTCTTGTGTTAAAAATATGTAATAATGAAGATGATGCTTTTACCGTCAGCTATTTTGATACTCGGAGAACTAAAATAAAAAACAATGAAAAACACACACCTAAAAGAAGCCAGTACACTATTATGACCAATTTAAATCTTCAGTTAGTATAAAAACATAATGAGACGATTTAAATTCAACGACATGAAGCTGTCCATAAACAAACTACTCAACACTATCCATCCAATGTTGTCAATAAGCCAACTGACTCATATTAAACTGTCGTTAAAGAGCAGTTTTTATGGTTTGATATTTTATTTATTATCAATAATTCCAATCTAGGTATTAAATAAATAGAATGACATGTCCTTAAACTTTTTTTGTTTACAAGTGGCATTTTTTAATAGCTTTTTCTATAAATAGAAAATTCATTATCAAATAAGTGGACCGTTTCATCTATATGTATTATTCTTCTATTCGTAAATATGCAGATATCTTATGAATCATATTTCAGTCGGAAAAGACTCAAATTTATTGCTATTATAAAAATGAAAGTGTTAGATTGATATATTATCATGCGAGCCTTGAGTGCAATCGTGCATTTTAGCATTAACACGTCGAACACCGAGGCTTTTTTCTAGTTTTTTCCAGGTACATGGGACAAAATTGGAATTTTTAATTAAGTCCCCTTTAGGTCACCGGTGGGTTTAATGGGGATGGTTCTGTATGTACTGTACCAAAAATCTGGATGAAACCCACCGGTGACTTTCACGGAACATCATTAAAACACCATGAAACCCACCAGTGGGGGTTTTTTTTAAGAACTAATTTGAATTATATTTTTATAATAGATGAAATATAGCAATGGCCACCAATCACATGGACAGCATAATTATATGAACAAAGGCTACCTCTATGAAAAAATCTATAATAGAACATTATTCTGACAAAGTTTTCTTGTTTCAAAACCTGAATCACATATATCTAATAATTCATTGTTATCTTTAATTCAGAAATATGTAAATTTTTACATTACTTATTTTGTGCGAGTATATACTGGAGCTTCGAGAATATCTAATGCCTTTGCGTACGTACGCACAGTGACCACAATCATAGTACTATTTAATGCCTGAGGCAATTAGCTATCCTTTCTGCAAAACAGACTCATTTTCTCGGATAGCGAGAGAAACAAAGTCACTTCCAATTACCAGAGATCCTATTTGAATTCGATGAACTTTAACTTTTAGTGAGTGCGGTAAAAAAGAAACCGCTGTTAAAAGATACCGTTTTGTGCATTCTTGTTCTTTTATTATATATTTCACATTAGAAGACATTATACTAGTTCACGCCATTGTCTTCAGTGTAGATATACCAGATACATCTAAACATGCGCTATTTCCAATGTTACAAGTTATGTATGCATGCAAGAAAAGGTAGATTATATAAAACCAAGTCGTGATGTGGAACGTCATGAAAAACAAATGAATTTACCTTTCCCCGTTTGTGGCACATATTTTATTTTTTTGGCTTCCTTTCAATTTCAATAAGAATTTTGTTTTTCAATCTCGTAAATTTCGATACATATAAATTATAAGTAAAAAAGTAGCTATTGAAATAAGATTTTAGTATTTATAAAGAAAATTCAGTTTATCAATTTCTTTCTGCATTCTGCTAATTATAAAAAATTTAATGTGGAGTGTATGACCATAGATGTTGACATGCACCACTATAATCTAATAAAAGATAGATAAATAAATATAATATTAATAACTTTTCGAAAATCTTCAATACAAGGTAATAAGTACGATAAAATGTTGTCATCGGTGACAGTGATGTGTATTAAGTTAATCCCAAGACAAGTATTCAATTTGAACTAGAAATTATTTTCTCTAATGAGAGCTAGAGCTCTCCACAGTTTAAGTCATCTCTACGTTCTAACCCGGAGTCTTCAAGTAATAATACTCATGAGGTAATGAGCTAATGGGTAATAAAACTCATGGAATGCCACTAAAGCATTGCTCAATACTCACAACACCAACACGTTAAGTAACAAGTCCATGTACCACCGGGGCTATAGGACATCATCAGAACCAACGAAATGATTGTGGTATTTGGAAAGTAATATTCTTTAAGATTTCTATATGGTTATAATACTTATAAAATACTAAAGTAAAAAAAATGGCTAAAGTTTAATACTTCGAACATGCCAGCCTCCGTGGCGTAATAATGGTTGTGACTACTGCCCGTAGTCCAGAGGTCTCGAGTTCAATTCCCGGTTGGGGCAGACTTTTCGAAGAAAATTCTTCGAAAAACACGTGAGGCTGGCACTTCCGGCCCGACCCAGGCTGGGTGATGTTAATGTGGGTAGCGAATGGAGGATAAAACCCCCGTCCTGACTATCTCAAATCAGGACGTTAAAACCGAATAGAATCAACTGGTCACAATAGATCTAATTAGGTCGCAGTGTTAATTGTAATGGTTTCACTGAAAACCCTGCAACCAGGTCAGATAATAATAATAATAGATATAATACTTCGAACATGGAACCTCCAGGAGCATACTATCCAAGCTGATGGTGGTGTGAAAGCACAACTACCGCACGTATTAGTTATCCCAGGGATTTTCACCTTACATGGTCTCGGGGTCTATGTGTGATAATATGAGCAGCCCTGCAGATACCATCGTTCACAATGATGTCGCTAAATGTTGATCATCCATTTAAATGTGTATGCATTTTAATTACTCTCATGCAGTGAAATGGAATTCTAATAATTGAAATACCAAAAGATTAATTCGCTACGTCGCAAAGTATATACGTATGACGTAGTTATACCTGAAGTTAAACTTCTAAAACAAATTGTAAATACTAAAAATCAAATATTTTAAAATAATTATTCTATCTTAACTATTATTTCTCTAGGCGCCTAAAATGGAAGCTCTAACGATAGTAC
Organism: Bactericera cockerelli; assembly: GCA_024516035.1. Taxonomy (NCBI): domain Eukaryota; kingdom Metazoa; phylum Arthropoda; class Insecta; order Hemiptera; family Triozidae; genus Bactericera; species Bactericera cockerelli. The sequence goes on along the minus strand of CM044955.1, from coordinate 34,584,518 downwards.
AGATTAGGGTTGCCAGACGTCCCGTATTTCCCGGGACGTCCCGTATTTTGGGCACTTTTCAAAATGTCCCGTACGGGACACGCGTGTCCCGTATTTTCCCCAGTTTCACCATCTCCTCTGGTAATTTAGGTGATAATAAATTGATACAATACAGTAGGTATGTATATCATACTAAAATCAGAGTACAGACAGGAGAGTGAGAGAGAGAGAGAGGATGCAGTCTCCTCGTAACCAATTACATCACAGTCTTTCAGTCACGTCCCTCTAGATCCTAGATCTAATGTAGCGTGCTGATTGAGTGGCAGTTGATTTTTAAAAATTTAAATTTACAAAATGTGCAAAATGTATTCAAAATTGTATCATTTGTAATGAGCATTCCTAGCTCGAACTGTTACGTAAATAGAGTTTTCTCTCAAATGAACCTGAAATGGACAGACATCAGGAACAGGTGTTCGGCTGACATGATTTCAACTGAACTAAAAATAATGTTCAACTACAATATCACTTGTACCCAATTTTACCAATATCTCAATGGTAAAAAAGATTTTGTCAAAAAAATACAGTCTAATCAAAAATATGAGAAGTAATAAATAAATCTGAATAGTAAAAAGTTGTTTTTAAAAATAAAGCTTTTTTCTTTCTTCCGAACATTGCAGGATGTGGGGGGGGGGTGTTAAAAATGGCTTGTCCTGTATTTTCATCCAAAATCCCGTTTTTTTGGACGTTTTAGGTCTCTTGTCCCGTTTTGGGCTGGAAATGAGCTGGCAACCCTAGTACAGATACTCATCATTCACATTGCTCTTCCTCTACATTCTTCATACCTATTAGATAAATGGATCTACGTACATACATATTTTCACGAATCCTTCAGCATGAATCATGTAGGCTCCTCATTTATTCTTCTTTGAACTCGATGATCTGCAGTCGAATGAATCATTTCAACCATTCCACTCGGTTCTTTTCCGCTAGCTATCATGGCCCAAGGGATCATGGGTTCATCACCCGTCACGGTTCCTGATATCAGAATCTCATCGTTATCAGAGCGTCTGGATTATCTTTCATGTGATTGCGATTGCCGAAATATTTAAATGATAGAAAATAATGATGAGTGGAAATTATTACACTCCCTATAATAGATAACGTGAAATTCTCAAGACAATTAAGGAGAAGTTCTGGTCTAGAAGTCACTGCAGCGCACTAGGCTTGCACGCACGGTGCCCTGGGTTCAAATCAGAGCTTGGTAGAATAATTTTTCTTTGAATGTCTGGGGCCCACTCATTTCTTGTAAACAAAAATGAGTACTTGTATGAGTAACGCCCAGTGGCGGCATTACGATAAGAAATCATGTTACTCAGGCAAATGGTGCGATTCGGGCAAATGTTGAGCTACCCACTATTGTTGTGATATAATCTATCTTATACTAGTTTCAGAAGCCCTTACTCGAATTTATATGTGTGATGAATGGTATATGTATTTATGCATCTATTACGAAGGCCAAATACCCAACACTTTAACAGAATTCGTATTCTTGTCGTGGATTGCCAACTGCAACAATTTCAGTCCACTAGAGCTACAAGAACTTTATGTCTATTAGCTGAATGAATGAGTCATTCTAGAATCTAGTCCAAGTGTTCACCTGGCTGCGAGGCAAGATGTCTTGCTCCACAGACCTTGTACAAGACTTAAGGTGACTGATAGGTCTCCGCCCATCGTATCAATAGGTCGTTAAGTACCAACATATTTATGATTATCAATTAAATCAATTACATCAGATAGTATAGTAGCGCTTTATGATAATTGAAAGATAAGGGACGAGTGTCTAGAAAAGAACACAGGTTCTTATTTATACTGCCATGGTGACTGAGAGATTATTATTCTCCTCAGTAGTCTCGTAAGTATCACCAGAGCTTTATGTTGACTATCGGTTTCAGAAAAGTTCCATTAGGCTAATGGGGATTCTAGTCACAGAAATAATTGTATACACAACGATGGCAACAATACCATCATGGCTTCTCAGAAGATAATTAGGATCTCATTACCTGCAGCGTCCTCTGCTATGTTCCGTGCCAATAAAACTGCCATTACTCATAGTGAAATGCAGGAACCTTCTAACTCCGTTGAAGGTGGTCCAAACTTGCATCATTTTTCATCATGCAAGCAGATATGCCAGAGAGTTCTGGAGGTACCTTCACTCTTCACTTGACACGGATCAGATTACGAAGAGAATTAATGGTTGGGAGATTGAAAATACTGTCTACCAAGGTCATTTTGGTACCGCTATATTGAGGAGAGGCAAGGCAGCTGAATACGATATGCAGACATTTGAAGTCGACAGAGACCTATAAACTTGATGGATTTTGACTCTGGAGGACAAAGTTACTTCCAACATCAATAAAAAAATGATTGAACACTTCTCTGTTCAGTATATTTCATCACAACTTGATTTTTGAAGTCTAACTACACTTGAAAAGTGTGTGATAGCTTTCTCTTCTTTTTATTTAGAGATGACACAAGATACTTTTTGCAAAATGGTTGTTTCAAGTCCCAATTCTAGACTCTACATACTCTACAACGTACATAACAACTTTTAAGAAAAAAGTACAGCAAAAAAAAACGACCAATGTTGTTCTCGAACATCCCAGCACACAAGATAGAAGCAAAGGACGATTCAAGATCACAAAAGCAACGAAGAGATCATAAAGAAGACGACACAAAAGCTTGTTGGGGAAGAAGAAACAGAAGAATTAAAAATAAAAACAAAACATTTCAAGAGCACAGGCAGTAGCGGTCAGAGTGGTCAAGGGGCGGGGGGTGAGGGAAATTAGACGAAATTTAAAACAAATTCCGCGGTTTTGTTAGAGCAATTTTTGTGTTGGAAAATTTTCATTTGTGTTTAAGCTCATCACAAGAGAATCCCCTTCCTTCCTCGATTTTCCTCATTCTCTTCTTGAGGAAAGTGTGTTCCCTCTCCCTTTTCCCTACGTCTGGTATTGTGTCATCCGTTTTCTGTTTGATAGGGGTAAAGCTGGTTGACGAAGTTTGCGGTGTACTGAACGGTGTTAGATAAAGAATTCACTTTCTATTGAGGTGCTTTTGAAATAGCTTCAAAAACAACAAACAGTAAGAGATAAACGAAATTCTACCCAACATAAACACACGTGCCTAGGACATGAGTTTTCCAGGCAATATCCTTCGTAAGCCTGACTTACAATAAATAAGTCAGTAGTCTTCAAAAGTTAATAGTTTGTAAGGGATTCTTGAAGGAATTTTACTCTTGATTATGATATTTGTTTTGGTGAATTTTGTGATAGTGAAAACTAAGGGGGTCGCACTGTGGTAAATTTTTAATTAAAACCTATCGAGTGGGGTATTTAATGAAAGGTTTCGATGCCCTCATGCTTGATTGAACATTTATAATGCGATGGTAGAATCTGTGTGAGGTTATCAGTTTAGAGTGTATTTATTTTAAAAATACAATATACTGTGGGTAGAACTTGAGATACTTTCATTATTTTGATATGTTCTGTCTGTAGTTTGGTCGCATCTTCTTCATACTTCTGTATTGTAATTGACGGTGATAAGTCGAATAACGTTTTTTTTTAAAGCATAGTAAAGTAGAATGTGTATTTAGATAATTTACACACATGCGATGGTACATTACATTCGGGCACTAGAAATCAGCAATGTTGGAAAGTTCACATGCCACTATCTTGTGTACGGGTATCCGATACTGGAGAGTGGTATGTCCCGATGCGAAATGCCAATGTGCAAGTGTACAGGTAATGTTCTTCGGAACACCAAGATTAATGAGAACTCAGTGGTCATTTTATCTCGAGACCTACCGCGGCGAAACATTTGACCAAGCATAATGTGGTGGACACATCGTTAGATGGTCGGTATGGTATCGGTATGTAGTTTTTTCTTAATATCAAAGCACTCTGGGAAGAAAAAGCTTCAAGCTTCGCAGACATGGAGAACAAAAAACCAATAACCAAGAGTGAGAAAAGTCTTCAAGAAGTTTCAACGTCCACCATAAGGACATTAGCACATTCCTCGGCTTCCTGTTGTGTCTACTGAGAAGAATCAACAAGTGAGTAGGAAAAAATGCCTTTAGCATTTCATTTGTTCATATTTATTATTGAATATTATACATTTTGAATAATCTATATTCTAGTATACCTTAAAAGTATGATATGGAAGGCAATGTCTTGGGCATTTTTTATCACATTGTATGTATAGCACAAGACACAATTGTACCTCTGAATAGTACCTGATCATAGTCTTTCATCAAATAAAATTGATTTAAATTTCTTTTTCAGGAATAATTGTAATTTGGGGTGAATTTATTCTTATTATTATTTAATAAAATTAAGCATACAGTTACACATATACAATACTGCGTAAAGAAGATTACTTTCTATGACAGGAAAATCCCTCTGTTTGGATTGTGAATTTTCATAAACAAAAAATAACACTGATATTTTATTTTATTAAATTAAAGTGTCACTCCTAGGAAGAAGTATGGGCTGGACAAGAGTTTAGTGAGAAATTATCAAAGACAAGGTATGAAAGACATGGATTATTTACCGATAATATCCTGTGAATGTCTATTGTTTAACACTAAGAACTGTGTGAAATGCGATGTCAGATCTGGCGATTTTATTTTATTAGGATGTTCTTATCGTAAATTGATTTTAACCATCAAAATAGGAAACTGCTTTGTTCTATTGGACGTTTGATATTAACTGTTCTATTAGAACTGCATGTATGTCCATTAGTTAGAGGATGGCAAGCATGGACTATTCATCACCTTAGTAAGGGTCACATCAAAGACCCTTTAAATACTTCAAAGAACTGAGAATAAGAGTAATGATTTTTTCTTCGCAAGTCAGTAGCCGAATGGTTAGCACAGTGAAAATAAAGCTGACATGATGGGGTTAAATAAGACACTTACCATGATTTCTATGTTGTTATTCCAGCTCTAGCACATTGTGGCATTTGTTTTGTGGATGTCTTTCATGTCTTTGTCAAATTGGGATTCTCTCTCACCTTTCTACTTGAAAAGATTGTCTGTATATCTATAAGAGAAAGTCATTTATCTAATTTTCTTCGTACTAGTACGTCCAGGGTAGCTGATCCTCGTACGTCTGTATGTAGGATCCTCTTATGACCTGAATAAGCTCTAAGATTTTTTAAAATATTCTACCTGGAACGCCAGTCGCGAGAGAAAAAGACGCGTTTACTAATGACACATTTTCATCACTGATACGGATGAACAGTAAATTTACGGTAGCTGAAATTTAGAATGGAGGTTTGCTTTGTGTTCTATTATTATTATTATTTAACACTTTATTAATATGGACATACCTACATATATATACAACACAGATAATTACAAATTAATATACACTATAAGAGAAGTAAAAAGAGAAAAAAACGAAGAAAAAATAAATATATACATAATATATGTCCTAACTAAAGGGCGTAGTCATTGCCTTTGGCAATCTCTTTCATCCAACCCTGTTCTAGAGTTTAAGCAGAAGGTAATTTCATATATTTCAACTGGAACGCCAGCCGCGAGGGAAAAGAAAAAGAAACTCGGATAAAACAGCTAGTTTAAAATAAAGAACAGTAGTAAGTAATGAAATCATTCTTTCTGTCACCCTTGCCTTTGGCATGTTCCAGTAAATAAATATTGCTTTAGTGTTTAATTAAATCTCTCCATCATTAAATATTCAAAAGGACTGAGCGAAGAGGGATTGATGGATTCCTTATAATTTATTCAAAACACAAGAGCTTATTCAAAGGCCTCGAGGAGTGAAAGTGAGGAACTCAAATATTTACGGTTTACTTTGGCAATAGACACAAACAGACCTTTCTTTTCACTTCCTTTTAAGCGGCCCAGCTCCCCTCTAGCAAGATTCTTGCGTTTCCCCAGGCGAGGTGCTCTAGGTCTCTACCTGAGTGTTCAGGAGTCTCCTCGTGATTCAGGAACAGTATGAGGAGGCACAGTAAAGAGGATTCAAATTTAAAATGATGATTAAGAGTTGTTGTTGTTGTAACTTGTAACCACCATGGCTACAGCGGGGGATGAATGATGGTCTCCAACCAACATCAATTGAAAATTTGTTGGTCTTTAAGGCTGAACCACAAAAATGTATTTCTATGTGCGATCAGCCATCTTAAAACTTGGGCTTTATCTTTAAAAGCCATTAAACCCTTGAGAAAAGCGCAAACTAGCTTGGCTTGTTAACATTGGCTAGTCATAGTCTACGAGAATGTTTAAACTATTGCAATAGAGCTAAGTAAGACATCGTGTCTGGAAGTCATAAAGTCATAAGCACATCAAAAGCCCAAGAAATCGTCAAAGATAGATACACAGACAAAATTAATTTCCTTAAAAAAAAAAGACTCGGCAGGAAGTTCTAGAATATGTATATGGAGGTTGCCTAGGACTCATAGTAGCTCGAACAACAATAATATGAAGGTGGTGAATGAATTATTGTAAATGCTTTAATTGCAACGGAAAACATTATGACACTTAACTCATAAAAACGAAAGCTACAAATTCCAGGAATAAATTACTTTTTCCTTGGAAATTACTCAGATTTCGAAGAAACTACCTCACTAGGAAACAAGACCTCAAGCTTTCTATAAATAAAACTTGAGTGGTACTAGAACTATGTTGTTCATTTGAGAGATGTAAAGAAAAAGTTATTTTCATAATACCTGGACAAATCAGGCTTAGCAAAAAGACTCATTTTTTTTACAATTGATAAAATTAATACCTACTAGGTACTTGTTTAAAGAACCACGTCCCCTATGCACATATTGCACATAGCTTGGTGGGCTACGTATGAGTTCGGTGCGGATAATAAAAAAATGTATGAGTTCGGTGCCGCCTAAAAAAGGTCATGTATGAATTCGGTGCCGCCTAAAAAAGGTCATGTATGAATTCGGTGCCCTGGTACTTGCCCTGATGATCAGGTAATTATAGTATTTTTTTCCTTATAGGCATGGCCTTCAATTATTAATAAACCGAGGCATGGCCTTCATTGTATTTTACCTAACCTTACTATAAACCCAAGGCATGGCCTTCATTGTATTTTACCTAACCCTACTATAAACCCAAGGCATGGGCTTCATTGTATTTTACCTAACCCTACTATAAACCCAAGGCATGGCCTTCATTGTATTTTACCTAACCCAACTATAAACCCAAGGCATGGCCTTCATTGTATTTTACCTAACCCTACTATTAACCCTAGGCATGACCTTCAAGGAGGAAATGGACAGCCTTGCTGAATGTAACTGTCTACAACATAATCTACTAACTTAATAACAGCAGGATGACTGTTAACAAGCAACAGAGTACATTATAAAAAAACAATCAATTTATAAGTCATTAGGACCGCACCGAACTCATACATCACCTTTTTTCGGCGGCACCGAATTCATACATGCGAAAAAGGTGCGGGTAATCTTCGCACCGAACTCACCTATTGCCACTTGGTGTTTCCAAATTCTAGGGTTTATAAACACCATTAACAATGCACAACAAATACATAATTATCATAAAAAGCCAATTCATTGGGGGTTTTTTTTAGTTTTTTTATTTTTTTAAAGATGAGTGTTTCACAGCCTTTTTTATTTCGTAGCCATGAAACAGGAGCTACTGTAGACGCTTGTGGTCTGTGTTGTAGCCTGCCCATCCCGTGGTATGCCTCCCCTCTGATGGGCGAGAAGTGACACAATACTTCCCATTTAGGTGCTGGGTCAACACGAGCGCACCGGAAGGTATCCCTTACAAACAATTGTAACCAAATTAAGAATACAAATTTTTGTCGGCGCGGGGGTTCGAACCCGGGACCTTCCGCATGGCAAGCGAGTGGTAGGAATAGGTTAGAATAGGAACCCTTCTAGAATGAGTCAAATACAAATTCTAAAATGATTCTTACTCTAGTCTGTCATCTGAACTTTTCAAAAAAAAAAAAATAATAATAATAATAGATCTTTTTAGAGATCGGTCTGGGTTTTGTCTTTCTGTCCCAGTATGTCTTTTTATCAGTACAAAACAGTATCTTACCTGACTTCCTCTTCTATTCTGTCCCACACTGAGAAAAAAATGTTGTGGTGACCACAAAGTAGTATAGCGATATATGAGCCCACAAAGTTAGTTTGTTACCTTAGCCTAGCAAATATTGTGATGATGGTTATGCTGCATTCGCAAAGTTAAAAAATACGAGAACAAAAAAGTATACTGTGTCCTTAACAAAGCTCTCACTTTGCTACATGTCAATAAGCACTATGTTAATGTTAAATTTGTACCCAAGCAATTTACTCATTGTTGCACTCACAGTGCTATATTTTGTGTATATTCCCTACTATGATAGGTCGACAGTGTCAACTTTGTTGTTTACTCAATGTAAACTTTGCAACTCTCACAATGCTAGATTTCCTACTATGCTAGTTTGACAGTGTCAACTTTGTTGTTTACTCAATGTAAACTTTGCAACTCTCACAATGCTAGATTCCCTACTATGCTAGTTTGATAGTGTCAACTTTGTTGTTTACTCAATGTAAAATTTGCAACTCTCACAATGCTAGATTTCCTACTATGCTAGTTTGACAGTGTCAACTTTGTTGTTTACTCAATGTAAACTTTGCAACTCTCACAATGCTAGATTCCCTACTATGCTAGTTTGACAGTGTCAACTTTGTTGTTTACTCAATGTAAAATTTGCAACTCTCACAATGCTAGATTTCCTACTATGCTAGTTTGACAGTGTCAACTTTGTTGTTTACTCAATGTAAACTTTGCAACTCTCACAATGCTAGATTCCCTACTATGCTAGTTTGACAGTGTCAACTTTGTTGTTCAAACATCATCAATTTTGCAATCCTCTCAATGCTGGGTTTCCTGTTATGCTAGGTTGACAGTGTCTACTTTGTTGTTCACCCAATGTTAAATTTGCAATTCTCACAATGCTAGATTTAATGAAATGTACATAACAAAGTTCATATTGCGAATTTTACTGCCACAAGAGGTCCATCCTACCTGAGAAAATATTGACAGTAAGAACACATTGAATAAGATTATTCAAAAAAATTTACAATGTTTATATTTTTCAAATTATTAATGCACAAATTAAAAAAAAGAAAGAAAGAAGGAAAAAAAGAAGAAGAGAAAAATTGTACAGTAATAAGTTTCAGCAAATAGACAAAAACAAACCAACATCTAACTGATAAAATGGAAGATATAAAAAAAAAACTTTCGGAATAAATCCATCCTAAATCAACATTCTAAACGTGATTAAATTATTTGTGGAAATATATCCCATTTTCTGCTGATTATACATTAACATTACTTTGTAACAGTAATCCAGCAACTTTACTGTTATATACAACAGCTGTTCCATTATAACTAAGAGAATCAATCTATTCAGGGAGAAATAGGTTTTCTCAAAACAACCAAAAAAATAGGGTCAATATGACTGCTCCTACCTAAAGGAGTACAGTTACATACAAAGGGATGTTGCATTTTATTTACATCTACAAAAGTATGTTTTTCAGAGGGTGAGTTTTGCACCTGATAAGCAAAGTAATGATCATTAAACTCTATGGTTTTTAATGGTTGTGTTTCAAAAATTATTGTATCCATTTCATCATCAACATATAGTTTATGAATTCTAGCAAAGTGCACATTGTCTTCAGTAACACTTGTAACAATTACATGTCCTGGAGAAAAGTGCTCAGAACACTTTGAGACCCAACTCACACTGTATATTTTTTTTACTCTAGTAGTACTCAATTTTACTTTATCCAAAATATTCTCTGCCTCATTCAACAAAACTTCATTTTTTAAACCACACAAGACCGATGAGTTAAAATGATCCTGCATGAACATGTCATTCATCATAAGTTGGTGTTTGCGAGCAATTGTCAACGTCATATTCCTACGATTGACAGATGATTTAGCTATCAATTTGTTGGGCCTATGTTTTGCTTCATATCGCATTGAAGACAAATATCGTAAAGGGCCAAATCGCTCCATTGCAGAAGCATAGTGCAATAAATTGTGAAATTTGGGTTTGAGAGTTTCATTGAACAATATCTTATACATTTCACACAGTTCAGAAACCAAATGATTGAAAAACACAAGTTGACGTCTAAGAAATATTGGAGACATAGCAAAATTCAGTACTCTCATTAAAGTAATGTACACTTTCCAATAGCAGCTTTCTCTTGGAACAAATGTGCCAAACATAACACCAAAATATCTACAAAATGTAGACATTTCAGAGGCACTAAGACGTAAATTACCTTTTCTTAGGTTTAAAATTGATAAGGTTACTGGTTTGTCCCCATTATCAGGTCCATATTGGAAGGAGCAAATTTTTTGATTTAAAGTGTCTACAGAGAAATATTTCATTTTGTCTATCAAAGAGACAATTAAAGAGCACATGATATATTTTGAGCAACCCTCATTTAAGTCATGCATGACATCATAGCCCATTTGAGAAAAAAGATCAAAGTTATCTACTTGTAGCCAAATACAATTTTCTTTCACCCCTGTTAAAGAGATATCTTTCAACTGTACATCACGTTGATGATCTTCTGCGTTCCTCAGAAGAGATTTCTTTTCGAATGTTGCTTGTTCTGTTTCTTTCTTCTGCATTTTACACATTCGACAGGGAAAATTGCAGGAGAAACTCTCAGTAAAACCCGTAATTGTATGAATACCAAGATTATCACCCAGAAGGAGGGCCAATTCAAAATAAATGGCACCTTTAAAATCAGGAAGATCAAATTGAATTCCATTTCGAAACAGATCATTAAATTGTTCAATTAAAGGTTGAAAAATTACTTGATTCCCAAACTCTACCCTGTCATTAGAATGATAAAGAAGTGCTAGAAAAATGCATGACAACTGTGAAACATGTTGATAAGGCAGAAAGGGTAGCGAGATATAAGCAGCACCCAGCTTGTGTATCCCACTGTGACTTCCTAATGGATTCAGTGTTTCAAAATCATCTACTTGCAGAAAAAGTGGTAATACTAGCTTTTCACCATGACAGATGCGTCTTTGTTTCCAAAATGTTCCTTGCAGAAAATGTGCAACTGGCCATGACGAGTCATGATACTTGAACTTTTCCATATGTTCTAATGTTTTAATTAGCATATTGGGCATTGAAAAAAACTTAAATAACATGGGCCGTAAGGGAATTTTTTGAGCTTCACATTCAATTGCCTCATACATATACCGACCATTTTTCTTGACATAATCTACCCGCCTACCAACCACGTAGGATATGGGTGTGATCAAAGTACCTTGACTTTCAAAATATTTCATACGTTTATGTATAGAACTAAATTCTTCTAACTCATCCGATAAATTCCTTGAAATACTTGAAGGTAGGTGAGGGTTTACAGATAACCGAAATATGTCTTTTAAACCTTTAAATACTGTATCAACTACATTGTTTGGTAACTGTGGATTGGCGTGAAGAGAAGAGAACATTTTGGATAAAGGATTTCTAAGAGGCTCTGTAATGTGATTTTCATGATGATTTTTTTGGTTATTTATAGTGTCAGGACTTGTGACACAATCATTATTTGAACCAATAGCTTCAAAGGCACAAGTGGACGTTGATTGCAAACTAAGTAAATCACTTGACTCAGAGTGTGAAGGAAAAATATGAGATGATGATCTTAATTTATTTTGGTGCTCTTTCCTATAATGTCGTCTAAATGAACTGGTCAAAGCATAGTGTGCAGTACAGCCAACACTTGGACAGCAAATATCCTTGTTCTTATGATAGAAATTATGATGACAGGTAAACTTTTTTAAATCTTGTACAATGGTACCACATACTTTACAAGAGAGAAACATTGTTTTCAAATAAAGATTTATACTTCTATTTTTTAAAGATTTTTGAGCCCCAGAACCATTTTTGTATTGCAAGATGAGCATGTACATCCATTACATTCCAGAAATAGAAAAACTTTGTGAAATTTTTCCAATTTACTAGCAATCAAACCCACAACCTCAGGTCTCAGGGTCTAATTAATATTTATAAGAAATCAATTGACTTCTATTTGCAAGAAGGTATGACATTCTGCAAAAGCTCTTGTAAAGATGTGCCCATAGTATCAAACTTAGACACCATATCAAACATTGCCTTCTGGACAAACATCCAAACGGACTGTGATTCTTTAGGATAAGGAACATCAAATGACCACATTATTTTGAAGAGAACTACAAGTGCAGGTATTATTTTATCAAAGCTGTACCTTACATCTTCCGTGAGTACAATGTCATACTGCTGAATCTCTTTCCAGGAGGGACCAACTGCAACAATGTATGGAACAATTGCTTCTTGATACAAGCTGATGTGCGCAAGCCTTTCCAAATGATGAGAAGGTATATCTCCAACAGTAGGTACAATTGGCAAGAATGATCTTGAAACTTGCAATCTTGTTGGGTTGACGGGTTTCCGTGATCCAGGTATGGTGAAGGTGTGCATACGTCTTAGTAGGAATGGTATTGAGAGTAAGGTTGAAATGTTAGCCTGTTCTTCCCCCACTGCAAAGTAAAAATAGGAAAAATAAACTGGTATGATCATCATATGACTTTCCTAATTTAAATAAATAGGGGAGGGGGAATGTAAAGTTCCCAATATGATAAAATCTCGCCACTCACTGGTAGCATTTGGGGAATATCTCATCAGAATGATATAGTTATCACATTTGTATTCAGCAGGTAAGTGTGTGTGTGTGTGTGTGTGTGGTGTGTGTGTGTGGTGTGTGTGTGTGTGTTTGTGTGTGTGTGTGTGTTTGTGTGTGTGTGTGTTTGTGTGTGTGTGTTTGTGTGTGTGTGTGTTTGTGTGTGTGTGTGCATGAGTGTGTGTGTGTGTGCATGAGTGTGTGTGTGTGCATGAGTGTGTGTGTGTGCATGAGTGTGTGTGTGTGCATGAGTGTGTGTGTGTGCATGAGTGTGTGTGTGTGTGTGTGTGTGTGTGTGTGCATGAGTGTGGTGTGTGCATGAGTGTGGTGTATGTGTGTGTGTGTGTGCATTGAGTGTGGTGTATGTGTGTGTGTGTGTGCATGAGTGTGATGTGTGCATGAGTGTGGTGTGTGCATGTGTGTGTGTGTGTGTGCATTGAGTGTGGTGTATGTATGTGTGTGTGTGCATGTGTGGTGTGTGTGTGCATGAGTGTGGTGTGTGTGTGTAATAAAACATTTCTTATAGTGACTAATGACAGTTTAAGTTAAACTTAGGTACCACTAATGAAAAAATACTACATAATCTTCAATAAGTTTTGATAACTTGTTAAATATTTGTAATGTTGTTTTCAACTGTATTTTTTTAAACAATGTTGTTTATTCATACAAAAAAGTCTAGTTCACAATACTTTCTCATTGCTTTTTAAAATAAAGAGAAACATACCTGTTGATAACTCAATAAGGTCCTGCACTTTATCATCTGATCTCTCATGCAGCTGTTGTAAAAGTTTGGCTTTCACACTGCCAAATCTTTGGGTGAAGTTGGGCTGGGCCTCAGTGTGAACTGTGTCAAAGTCACTTTCAAGCTGGAGAACAAAGAGGAAAATCTCAATAAGATATGCAGTAGTATATTGTACACAAGTAAAAGGCGGGAAAAAGAGAACAATTTACAATTTCCAAAAAATAACTCATTAGTTCAAATTAGTGTTATTAATGTGAGGGATATAGCCTCTTTTTTTAAGGATTTTTTGCTTATCTAGGGGATACATAAGGGCTTAAGAGAATTAAGGGAGATTTGCTTTTCAGAAACAAGATATTTTTTTAAATTGTATTTTTTTTTTTTTCAACAATAAGCACTAATATACATACATTTTACACTAAGATGAATAAAAAATATTTTCTTATTTAGAAAAAAGTAAGTAAGAGTGGGGTACTATAAAGTGGGTGTAAACAAGCAAGGGAGACTAAAAACTACCAATAAGAAAAAATGTTATTATAATTATTATTTTTGTTATTTCTATCATTGATTTTAAAAAAGAAAAGAGCAAAAGAATTATTATTAGGAGAAAGTCAACTCACCAATTTGTGTCCCCATGGTGCACTCAAGGCTGGGAAGGTTTTCACGTATGAAATGTATCCCTCTTTTAATAAAAGTGTCTGTCTTTCTTGGAAACTTTTTGTCCACTTCTCTTCAACAAGATATTGAGGAGATGAATTGAATTTCAGCCACTCAATACTTCCAACATCATCCATAAATTCATCATTTGGACAAGATTCTGTAAATTGGAATGTATCAGGGAGAGGTCTAAATCTTTCAGATCTATTTCTTTTCTTGGCTCTACGGGAACAGTTTGTGGATGTGTCACTGCTACTGCTACTACTTTCAGTACTACTTCTTTTTTGGGAACCTCCCAAGAAACGTCTAACATGAATCAGACGATGTGTAATGTAACCTGATGCTTGGATAGCAACACCATTTTGGATAGAAAATGGTGTGTAGTAGATATTTGTGTCTTCAGATGGAAACAGCTCCTTTAAATATCTGACCCATTTCATCCATACTTCACCTCTGATGGTACTGGAGGGCTTGTTTAAGGTTACCAAAACAGCTTCAACAATTGCTGCTGTGATAAATCTCCTGTCAGAATATTGTAATTTCTTGGATTCAAGTATTTTACTTCCTGTGGCAGTATTTTTTAGAATATCTCTTAGAGGGTTAGCTGTAGAGCTTTTAGTTATTGAGCTAAAATCAATTTTTTCAAATTCCTCAATAGAGAACTCCCAAGTTTGCTGTAGTAAATTGCTATTGGACGGTTCAGCAGATAGTTCAGCTGGTGGTTCCGATGTTTCTTGTAGTGCAGCAGCTACCTATTGGTCAACTACACTTGTAGGTTGACTGTTTGCTTCAACAAGAACACAACTTTCATTAAAATGCTGTTGTTGACTGGACTGTTGCTGTTCTTTAAAATGCTGTTGTTGACTGGACTGTTGACCTTCGATCTGACTGTTCTGAAAAAAGAAATAAAATATGATTAAGTAGGCAATAATCAATCACAAAGGGCTGTTATATGGGTCTAATCAAAACTGCTTGGCTTTTTATACTCACTACTTCTGTTTTATGTAAGTAATAAATTACAACCTATAAGTCACCTCATCACACCCTATGAAAACAAATGAAATAAAAATATACATTACTTTCAAAACACCCTTAACATAGGTTGTAGGTGTAAACCATACATACAGAGTGCAATAAAAATCTTTATTCAGAGTTTTTAATTATTGTGGTTTTTTTTTATATAAAAAAATACGAATAAAAAAAAAACAGCCTTTTTTGATTCGTAGCCATGAAACAGGAGCTACTGTAGACGCTTGTGGTCTGTGTTGTACCCTGCCCATCCCTTAGTATGCCTCCCCTCTGATGGGCGAGAAATGACACAATACTTCCCATTTAGGTGCTGGGTCAACACAAGCGCACCGGAAGGTATCCCTTACAAACAACTGTAACCAAATTTTGAATACAATTTTTTGTCGGCGCAGGGGTTCGAACCCAGGACCTTCCGCATGACAAGCGAGTGCTAAACCACTGAGCTATTCATTTAATGTTGCTTTCTACTGCATGGTTATATCATGACGGGGGTTTTACCCTCTCTACACAGAAAACTCACAAAACTGCTACTCACATTGACCTCACCCAGCCTAAGTGGGCCAGGAAAAGCCAGCATCATGTGTTAGAATTTGAATGCTCACCCATCTTGGTGATCTGAAGAGAACCAATGTATTCACTATGCCATTTATGATGTTTGAACTATACCTATATTATACACAGTTGTACGGAGAGGTAATCAGGGAGAAATCAACATTCAATATTTGAATTTTAATGAATAAGGTATGTGGTTATACTGACCAATTACAATGCCTTTTTAGAGTATTTAAAAATTAAATAGTTTGGAAACTGGTTTTGGGGGGGCCAATTATCACAAAAATTTCAATTACTGTTGCCATTTGGGCTGTGATTTTGGTTACAGACAAACCCTAAGAACTATGTACCTACCCAAATAAAAGCATAAACTCATAAATAGACATAAATTTGATATACTGCTCTAATTTTTTTGTTAGTGGTTTAAGAGCAACTGAAATCTCCTAATTACCTACCAGTTACAACATGATAGTTTAGAAATCTTAAGTCCCTCCTACAGATAATTACCTAGGTTCATTAAAAAATATACAAAACAGGGGTTCCCTTGTCCATTTGGAAATTCCAAGTTGATGAATTCCCCAGATTCCTTATCCAGAAAAATATACCTATTCTATGTTGTCAAACTGCTTCAATGAATTGAATAATTTACAGTTAAAACTGAGTCACTTCTCCTATTATTCAATAGAAAAAATAGGTAATCCTAGACTTTCCTCACTCCCTGTATTAAGTAAATACAAAGACTTACTTTGAGTTTTTCAATGGCAATTCTCAATTTTGACTTCAAAACAACTTTAGGAACTAGCTGACTTAATTCTTGATCATTTGCTCCTAACAAGAATGACATATCTGCACCCTCATCTGAAATTATGAAGTTTTATACAGTGATAATTAATCACACGAAATAACAGAACACATTCTTACATTGCAAAATTCTCTACTATTTTAGCTATGCTATACTGTGTCAGTCAGCTATAATCTTTGTACTTTGAATTACATAAAAAAAAATTACATAAAATATCTGATTTTCGTTGATTGTTGATTGTTATGTTTGTAAATAAAAAAGTAATTGATTGAAAAAAAAAAAAAAAAAAAAAATACATACTATGTACCTAGGTATTAGATATTTTGGTTATGCAGGAATACTAGGCTAGATTTTCTAGGGTGAAGCCAAGAGTAAGCTTGCCCTCTAGGTAGGTATACACTGTAGAATCACCTATTTCATTTATAAATTTACCTTATCTTGTCTCTAATAATGAGATTTGAAATTGAAAAGTATAAAATAACTTACCATTTAAGAGTGTAAATAAACAATCCAGCTGGTTTTGCTCTAGAAAATCTTTTAAATTTTCCATTGCTCTTGGTTGTCTGATTTTGCTGGTGTCTGATTTTGTTGGGTTTTTTTTTAACTTTAAAATATTGTTTAATTGTATATTTAAATACTCGTTTGCGAATGAGTTTCATTCAGAAGACG
This sequence comes from Bactericera cockerelli, assembly GCA_024516035.1. Classification (NCBI taxonomy): domain Eukaryota; kingdom Metazoa; phylum Arthropoda; class Insecta; order Hemiptera; family Triozidae; genus Bactericera; species Bactericera cockerelli. The sequence continues at coordinate 34,567,344 of CM044955.1, read as the reverse complement.
GATAAAAAAATGTACATTACAAGTAATTAATGATAATCAGGACTAAGGGGAACACAAATGACAAAATTAAAATTTGTAATTTCGTATGTCAGACGGCCTGAGCAGGTAGTGTGTGCCGATTGTTACAGTTTGGGAACTTTGGGAGCCCAAACTGTAACAACCGGCACACGCTCCCTACAAGGGCGAAGACAAATCTATGAATGATTATTGAATGTGAAGATAATCAAAATCACTGTTGGAATTTCCACGAGTTCTGAATTTTGACAAAGAAACTTTGCTAACCTGCATGAGAAATAACAGCGCTCCTAACGGAAATTAGTTCTAACTATACTCCTACTTTGCGATAGTACAAACTTTTTTAGAACATTGTCTTTTTTACATAAAATGTTGTTATTATAACCAATTCAACTTTGTTGGGATACAAATAACAATTTTATTTTGCTGCTGAAACAAAGTTATACATTTTTCCGAGAACAATATTTCAAAGATATTGTGAAGGACAAAAAAGAGTGAATTAAGAAAGAACCTAAACTTTTAAACCATCGCAATATTAATGAAAAATAATAGTAGGTACCTATACGTATGTCATACTTCTGACTAATAAATAAAATGAATAATATAAATGTGTTTCTTTGTGTTATTATATCACAATTTTTGTGGGTAGCGAAGAATTTGGGAACTTTTTCCATATCTCTATTATCTTAATACATCATTTTTGCCTATAATTCCGCCACTGCTCGCTGCTCACATTAAAACAGCTACTCTTTTGTCCTCTCGAGGTATGAGTGGACCCCGAACACCGAAGAACAGAGCGGAAAATCCCGCCCCACTGGGAATCGAACCCAGGTCACCGTGCGTGCAATACCTAACGCGCAAACTCATTCGGCCACGGTGACTTCTTATTTCTGACTGATATGAACATTGTTATGTACTTAGTGAGGAAAATAATATAAATAGGTATTAATACCACTATATTTATAGTGGACGATTAGAACTATTAAGTCCCATTATTCCAGCAGTAAGCCCAAGACGTAATATTATGTGGTAAAAATCTCAGATCGTAGAATAACATATGTATAACCCCTTCAAATATACCTAAATATGCAATTGGGATGTTCCATACTTTTGGTAAGTTTCCCTTATCCAGAGCTACCTTCAGTTTAATTTTAAGAAAAAAATTCACGAATGAGAAGTTCATATCGACATGTTTTGCTTAAGATTGAACTCGATCGGAGATTTTCAAAGTTTTCAGAAATCAAACTAACTTATCTTTTGAACCGAACATCCGATTCGAATAAACTAAATTGTGTTCGATAGATCTTATCGAATGTAAGAATAACTGTTCCCGTCAATTTTCTGAAATTTTACATAAACGGCTAGTTTTTAACGAAAAACACTTTTGACACTCAACTGGGTCGAGGATGACCTTGTTTTTTTTTTTTTTTTTTTTGTAAAATGTGCCTGCGATTTTGACCAATTTATAAAATTTTGACAGATCTTGTGAGATTTAATCGGATATGGACCAAAAAGAACATTAATAATTTGCAATTCTGTCGATTGCGTATTAAAAATGTCCATTTTGGCCTACTTTTTTTATTTCAAAGTGCTGAAAACCCGACAAAAGCACAAGCACCGAAAATTCGTGTTAGTCCATTCCTGATTGGTCGTCAAGAGCTATCAAAATCAATTTTAATTTTTTTAAAACGCCTTCATTTTTCAAAAATTTTAACAAATTTGAAGGGGCATTTGTGGCTTTCCTGTTAGAGATACGGAAAATAGTTGGGGAAAGAAAACGTTTGTTTTAAACAACTACATCTAAATATTAAGTTTTACATACCTAAATTTGCACATGTGATCAAATTGACCGCGCAATGTCAAAATCAACAAAATACGCCTTCAAATATACCTAGATATGCAATTGGGATGTTCCATACTGTTGGTAAGTTTTGCATATCCAGTAGCTACCTCCAGTTTAAATTTGAGAAAAAAATTCATAATGAGAAGTTCATATCGACATGTTTTGCTTAAGATTGAACTCGATCGGAGATTTTCAAAGTTTTCAAAATCAAACTAACTTATCTTTTGAACTGAACATCCGATTCGAATAACCTAAATTGTGTTCGATAGATCTTATCGAATGTAAGAATAACTGTTCTCGTCAATTTTCTGAAATTTTACATAAACGGCTAGTTTTTAACAAAAAACACTTTTGACACTCAACTGGGTCGAGGATGACCTTGTTTTTTTTGTATAACTGCGATTTTGACCAATTTATAAAATTTTGACAGATCTTGTGAGATTTAATCGGATATGGACCAAAAAGAACATTAATAATTTGCAATTCTGTCGATTGCGCATTAAAAATGTCCATTTTGGCCTACTTTTATATTTCAAAGTGCTGAAAACCGACAAAAGCACAAGCATCGAAAATTCGTGTTAGTTCATTCCTGATTGGTAGTCAAGAGCTATCAAAATCAATTTTAATTTTTTTAAAACGCCTTCATTTTAAAAAAATTTAACAAATTTGAAGGGGCATTTGTGGCTTTCCTGTTAGGAGAATACGGAAAATAGTTGGGGAAAGAAAACGTTTGTTTTTAAACAACTACATCTAAATATTAAGTTTTACATACCTAAATTTGCACATGTGATCAAATTGACCGCGCAATGTCAAAATCACAAAATACGCCTTCAAATATACCTAGATATGCAATTGGGATGTTCCATACTGTTGGTAAGTTTTGCATATCCAGTAGCTACCTCCAGTTTAAATTTGAGAAAAAAAATTCATAATGAGAATTTTATATCGACATGTTTTGCTTAAGATTGAACTCGATCGGAGATTTTCAAAGTTTTCAAAATCAAACTAACTTATCTTTTGAACTGAACATCCGATTCGAATAAACTAAATTGTGTTCGATAGATCTTATCGAATGTAAGAATAACTGTTCTCGTCAATTTTCTGAAATTTTACATAAACGGCTAGTTTTTAACAAAAAACACTTTTGACACTCAACTGGGTCGAGGATGACCTTGTTTTTTTTGTATAACTGCGATTTTGACCAATTTATAAAATTTTGACAGATCTTGTGAGATTTAATCGGATATGGACCAAAAAGAACATTAATAATTTGCAATTCTGTCGATTGCGCATTAAAAATGTCCATTTTGGCCTACTTTTATATTTCAAAGTGCTGAAAACCCGACAAAAGCACAAGCATCGAAAATTCGTGTTAGTTCATTCCTGATTGGTAGTCAAGAGCTATCAAAATCAATTTTAATTTTTTTAAAACGCCTTCATTTTCAAAAAAATTAACAAATTTGAAGGGGCATTTGTGGCTTTCCTGTTGGAAATACGGAAAATAGTTGGGAGAAGAAAACGTTTGTTTTTAACAACTACATCTAAATATTAAGTTTTACATACCTAAATTTGCACATGTGATCAAATTGACCGCGCAATGTCAAAAACGACAAAATACCCCTTCAAATATACCTAGATATGCAATTGGGATGTTCCATACTGTTGGTAAGTTTTGCATATCCAGTAGCTACCTCCAGTTTAAATTTGAGAAAAAAAATTCATAATGAGAATTTTATATCGACATGTTTTGCTTAAGATTGAACTCGATCGGAGATTTTCAAAGTTTTCCAAATCAAACTAACTTATCTTTTGAACGAACATCCGATTCGAATAAACTAAATTGTTTTCGATAGATCTTATCGAATGTAAGAATAACTGTTCTCGTCAATTTTCTGAAATTTTACATAAACGGCTAGTTTTTAACAAAAAACACTTTTGACATCAACTGGGTCGAGGATGACCTTGTTTTTTTTGTATAACTGCGATTTTGACCAATTTATAAAATTTTGACAGATCTTGTGAGATTTAATCGGATATGGACCAAAAAGAACATTAATAATTTGCAATTCTGTCGATTGCGTATTAAAAATGTCCATTTTGGCCTACTTTTATATTTCAAAGTGCTGAAAACCCGACAAAAGCACAAGCATCCGAAAATTCGTGTTAGTCATTCCTGATTGGTGTCAAGAGCTATCAAAATCAATTTTAATTTTTTTAAAACGCCTTCATTTTTCAAAAAATTTTAACAAATTTGAAGGGGCATTTGTGGCTTTCCTGTTAGGAATACGGAAAATAGTTGGGAAAGAAAACGTTTGTTTTAAACAACTACATCTAAATATTAAGTTTTACATACCTAAATTTGCACATGTGATCAAATTGACCGCGCAATGTCAAAATAGACAAAATACCCTTCAAATATACCTAGATATGCAATTGGGATGTTCCATACTGTTGGTAAGTTTTGCATATCCAGTAGCTACCTCCAGTTTAAATTTGAGAAAAAAATTCATAATGAGAATTTTATATCGACATGTTTTGCTTAAGATTGAACTCGATCGGAGATTTTCAAAGTTTTCAAATCAAACTAACTTATCTTTTGAACTGAACATCCGATTCGAATAAACTAAATTGTGTTCGATAGATCTTATCGAATGTAAGAATAACTGTTCTCGTCAATTTTCTGAAATTTTACATAAACGGCTAGTTTTTAACAAAAAACACTTTTGACACTCAACTGGGTCGAGGATGACCTTGTTTTTTTTGTATAACTGCGATTTTGACCAATTTATAAAATTTTGACAGATCTTGTGAGATTTAATCGGATATGGACCAAAAAGAACATTAATAATTTGCAATTCTGTCGATTGCGTATTAAAAATGTCCATTTTGGCCTACTTTTTATATTTCAAGTGCTGAAAACCCGACAAAAGCACAAGCATCGAAAATTCGTGTTAGTTCATTCCTGATTGGTAGTCAAGAGCTATCAAAATCATTTTAATTTTTTTAAAACGCCTTCATTTTTCAAAAAAATTAACAAATTTGAAGGGGCATTTGTGGCCTTCCTGTTGAGAATACGGAAAATAGTTGGGAGAAGAAAACGTTTGTTTTTAACACTACATCTAAATATTAAGTTTTACATACCTAAATTTGCACATGTGATCAAATTGACCGCGCAATGTCAAAACGACAAAATACCCTTCAAATATACCTAGATATGCAATTGGGATGTTCCATACTGTTGGTAAGTTTTGCATATCCAGTAGCTACCTCCAGTTTAAATTTGAGAAAAAAATTCATAATGAGAATTTTATATCGACATGTTTTGCTTAAGATTGAACTCGATCGGAGATTTTCAAAGTTTTCAAAATCAAACTAACTTATCTTTTGAACTGAACATCCGATTCGAATAAACTAAATTGTGTTCGATAGATCTTATCGAATGTAAGAATAACTGTTCTCGTCAATTTTCTGAAATTTTACATAAACGGCTAGTTTTTAACAAAAAACACTTTTGACACTCAACTGGGTCGAGGATGACCTTGTTCTTTTTGTATAATATGTCTGCGATTTTGACCAATTTATAAAATTTTGACAGATCTTGTGAGATTTAATCGGATATGGACCAAAAAGAACATTAATAATTTGCAATTCTGTCGATTGCGCATTAAAAATGTCCATTTTGGCCTACTTTTATATTTCAAAGTGCTGAAAACCCGACAAAAGCACAAGCATCGAAAATTCGTGTTAGTTCATTCCTGATTGGTAGTCAAGAGCTATCAAAATCAATTTTAATTTTTTTAAAACGCCTTCACTTTTCAAAAAAATTAACAAATTTGAAGGGGCATTTGTGGCTTTCCTGTTGGAAATACGGAAAATAGTTGGGAGAAGAAAACGTTTGTTTTTAACAACTACATCTAAATATTAAGTTTTACATACCTAAATTTGCACATGTGATCAAATTGACCGCGCAATGTCAAAAACGACAAAATACCCCTTCAAATATACCTAGATATGCAATTGGGATGTTCCATACTGTTGGTAAGTTTTGCATATCCAGTAGCTACCTCCAGTTTAAATTTGAGAAAAAAATTCATAATGAGAATTTTATATCGACATGTTTTGCTTAAGATTGAACTCGATCGGAGATTTTCAAAGTTTTCCGAAATCAAACTAACTTATCTTTTGAACCGAACATCCGATTCGAATAAACTAAATTGTTTTCGATAGATCTTATCGAATGTAAGAATAACTGTTCTCGTCAATTTTCTGAAATTTTACATAAACGGCTAGTTTTTAACGAAAAACACTTTTGACAATCAACTGGGTCGAGGATGACCTTGTTTTTTTTGTATAACTGCGATTTTGACCAATTTATAAAATTTTGACAGATCTTGTGAGATTTAATCGGATATGGACCAAAAAGAACATTAATAATTTGCAATTCTGTCGATTGCGTATTAAAAATGTCCATTTTGGCCTACTTTTTTTATTTCAAAGTGCTGAAAACCCGACAAAAGCACAAGCACCGAAAATTCGTGTTAGTCCATTCCTAATTGGTAGTCAAGAGCTATCAAAATCAATTTTAATTTTTTTAAAACGCCTTCATTTTCCACAAAATTTAACAAATTTGAAGGGGAATTTGTGGCTTTCCTGTTAGAGATACGGAAAATAGTTGGGGTAAGAAAACGTTTATTTCTAACAACTTCATCTAAATATTAAGTTTTACATACCTAAATTTGCACATGTGATCAAATTGACCGCGCAATGTCAAAAACGACAAAATACCCCTTCAAATATACCTAGATATGGTTTAGAAGTACACCCTTTTTTTTACATACAAACTATATTTAGAGGTAAAATACAGTTTTTGTATTTTACCTTTAAAATACAGTTTAAGGTAAAATACAGTAATAGTTATTTTAAACGTACGCAGTTTAAGGTAAAATACAGTTATAGTTATTTTAAAATCAGCAGTAAAATCGAAAATAAAGCTCATTCAACCTTAATACAGCTAGTTTTAGAATTAGCTGTACGCTCTACAACTGATTTGACTGTACACTTCTTTTGGCCTACAGTCACATTAGGTTACAGTCAAATCAGATGTAATTCAGCTGTATTTTCATTCAGCTGTACGTTTTGTAAGGAAATTTCTCTCAATGTAGGTATAAAAAATTCGCAATATAACTTTGTCTATTCCTTTGACAACTAAAACATGTTGTAGTTTCTCACAATATTAATGAATTTTTCTAGGACATAAATATTTACTTTGTAAAAAATCACAAATCAACTTTGTGTCACCAACGGATATTGTTGATCTTACAACTACATCTTGTAATCTCGCGCAAAATTAAGAACTTTTTTTTGCCATAAATATTTACTTTGTGAAAAAATCACAAATCAACTTTGTCTCACTATTAGATATAGTTGATCTGACAACTACAACTTGTAATCTCGCACAAAATTAGGAACTTTTCATGGGCATAAATATTTACTTTGTGAAAAAATCACAATTCAACTTTGTCTCACTATTGGATATAGTTGATCTGACAACTACAACTTGTAATCTCGCACAAAATTAGGAACTTTTCATGGGCATAAATATTTACTTTGTGAAAAAATCGCAAATCAACTTTGTCTCACAAGTAAATATTGTTCCTCTGACAACTAGAGCCTGTAGTACCTCACAATTTTGCCAACTTTCATTGTGTATTAATGTTGATTTTGTGAAAACAATACGTGAATACTGTCACCATTACAACTTTTCATTCTGCTCACACAACAAAATTTACAAATTATTGCTGTGCTCTGAAAAATCGCATTTATCCTCTTGCAATATTCAAAATCACAATATTACTGCAGCGATCGATGCAAATGTAGATTTGCTATTACTACAACTTTGTACAGCGCTCTCAGCAATATTTCAGTCACATAGTAAATATTGCGAAATTTTGATAGAAATTTCGTATTTTTTTTCTCAGTGCAGTATGTCTTTTTATTAGTACAAAACAGTATCTTACCTGACTTCCTCTTCGATTCTGTCCCAGTATGTCTTTTTATCAGTACAAAACAAAATCTTACCTGACTTCCTCTTCGATTCTGTCCCAGTATGTCTTTTTATCAGTACAAAACAGTATCTTACCTGACTTCCTCTTCGATTCCCGCGGATCCTATCTCCTCGTATATGTTCTCTTCCGTCCCGTAGCAGTTGATGAAGGTGTGTTTAGACGTGGAGGGCCCGCCAATGCCAGGGTCGTAATAGGCGTAGGAGTAGCTGTTGGGGGTGTTGGGAGGGTAGGGGGAGGAGGAGGAAAGCGAAGGAAGGGTCTCCTCGAGGGAGAGGGGAGGGGGCGTTCACTCGTCATACTGCGGGCATGGCTGGAACAAAATAAACGAAAATAATTTATATGTACCGATTTAAAACGCTCTTACTTTGTGCAACGTCGCTTTCAACGAAATTTCCATAACACGACGGGAGTGCTACGCTACATCAGCTGAAAACTCACAAAGCAGCTACTGAAATTACATCACGAAGGTTCAAATTTGAATGATTATCCAGAAAGCCGAGGGCTTTATAAACTTATTACCAACATATCTAACTTTGAATTTTTTCGATAAAAAGGTACAGGAACCTGACCCAGTCATATTTAATAATTAACCCTGTTGAAAGTGAATTATTTTGAACTTTGTCTATTGATTTAAGAGACTCACCTACCTGAGTCCGTAGCAAACATTAAGTTGTGCAAATTATTTCAAGAACAGATAGGTAGGTACCTAATTCTTAATTAATCCATTTCACCCCCACTTCTCCTACCTAACTTAATGTTGATAATACAGTCGAACCTGGATAAACAGGTTTTGTTTAAGCAGGAAACCTTAATAAACAGGACTTGTGTAAGCAAGAAACCTGAATAAACAGGACTTGTGTTAGCAGGAAACCTGTATAAATAGGACTTGTGTAGGTAAGCAGGAATAAACAGGACTTGTGTAAGCAGAAAACCTAAATAAACAGGACTTGTATAAGCAGGAAACATGGATAAACAGAACTTGTGTAAGCACGAAATCTGAATAAACAGGACTTGTATAAGCAGGAAACCTGGATAAACAGAACGTGTGTAAGCAGGAAACCTGAATAAACAGGACTTGTATAAGCAGGAAACATGGATAAACAGAACTTGTGTAAGCACGAAATCTGAATAAACAGGACTTGTATAAGCAGGAAACCTGGATAAACAGAACGTGTGTAAGCAGGAAACCTGAATAAACAGGACTTGTGTAAGCAGGAAACCTGTATAAACAGGACTTGTGTAAGCAGGAAACCTGAATAGACAGGACTTGTGTAGGTAAGCAGGAATTAACAGGACTTGTGTAAGCAGAAAACCTAAATAAACAGGACTCGTGTAAGCAGGAAGCCTGGATAAACAGAACTTGGGTAAGCAGAAAATCTGAATAAACAGGACTTGTGTAAGCAGAAAACCTGAATAAACAGGACTTGTGTAAGCAGGAAAACTGAATAAACAGGACTTGTCTAAGCAGAAAACCTGAATAAACAGGACTTGTGTAAGCAGAAAACCTGAATAAACAGGACTTGTGTAAGCAGAAAACCTGTATAAACAGGACTTCTGTAAGCAGGAAAACTGAATAAACAGGACTTGTCTAAGCAGAAAACCTGAATAAACAGGACTTGTGTAAGCAGAAAACCTGAATAAACAGGACTTCTGTAAGCAGGAAAACTGAATAAACAGGACTTGTCTAAGCAGAAAACCTGAATAAACAGGACTTGTGTAAGCAGAAAACCTGAATAAACAGGACTTGTGTAAGCAGGAAAACTGAATAAACAGGACTTGTCTAAGCAGAAAACCTGAATAAACAGGACTTGTGTAAGCAGAAAACCTGTATAAACAGGACTTGTGTAAGCAGGAAAACTGAATAAACAGGACTTGTGTAAGCAGAAAACCTGTATAAACAGGACTTGTCTAAGCAGAAAACCTGAATAAACAGGACTTGTGTAAGCAGAAAACCTGAATAAACAGGACTTGTGTAAGCAGAAAACCTGTATAAACAGGACTTGTGTAAGCAGGAAAACTGAATAAACAGGACTTGTCTAAGCAGAAAACCTGAATAAACAGGACTTGTGTAAGCAGAAAACCTGTATAAACAGGACTTCTGTAAGCAGGAAAACTGAATAAACAGGACTTGTCTAAGCAGAAAACCTGAATAAACCGGACTTGTGTAAGCAGAAAACCTGAATAAACAGGACTTGTGTAAGCAGAAAACCTGTATAAACAGGACTTGTGTAAGCAGGAAACCTGAATAAACAGGACTTGTGTAAGCAGGATATCTGAACAAACAGCACTTGTGTAAGCAGAAAACCTGAATAAACAGGACTTGTGTACGCAGGAGACCTGAATAAACTGAAAAAAACTCGTTTTTATTCCTGCAACAATTTTTCGCAGTCTTTCCTCAATGAGCAAGAAAATATTACCGGTCCCTAGCATTCATATTTATCCAGGTTCGAGAAGTCAACTCAAATCCATACATTTCAAAATATATTCAACTTTGCTTTTCAGTCCATTTTCCCCGTGTTCCCCTATCTACAACAGTATTAAAAATAATGTCAATACTACTTCGCTCAGAATAAATAGGCTTTGACAATGCATTTACTTTTATTCTTGTGCTAGGTATAATCTATGACAGATTTTGCTCTTTAAGAGAAAGGCAGTTTTTTATTTCACAGACAATAAAACTCCGTTGCAGGAAGAATCATAAAAATCATTCATTGTAGGGGACTGGTTTCTTGCAAAGAAGTATCATCTGTGAATGATCTGGATACAAGATGCATAGGAGTACATTTTTTTCATCCTAGATCCTATCGTACTACCCATGTACTAAGTACCTATGAGGGAAGGAGAAGTAACAATATCTTTAGAAGAAACCTATTGAAGCAGGTTTATTTTTATTCTAACAGAGAAGAGGTTACAAAATGCCATTCCTAGTACCCTAAATAATTCTTTTGTAAGCGCCTGATTCTACGGTGAAATTCCCCAAGACTTACTGAAACAAGAATCTAAAGAATCAATCATTGAAAACTTTGAACTTACCGGTACTGAATTGACTGCGAAATAGTCCACGGAAGTGTGCTCAGAGGTACCTAGTCCAAATATTAAAACACAAACACTTAAAATTCACCACTTCTCCTTAAACTATCAAAAATTTAAAAACACTTTATAATAAACGATAGCTAAGTACCTACTGTATTATAATGTTAATTTGATTTCAATTACCTAGCTTAAATTAATTTCAAAAAGATTAAACGCGAAAAGTAATCAACTGACCTTTCAAGTTTAGGTATTAGGAAACTTTTTAATCTCGAGCATAGAATGGTTTTATCTCATTTACTTAATTTCCAAACACTGCACATTTAAGATAAAAAAAATTGTTAGCAAAGGCGATGTAAATATTTTTAATTTTCTAATCAATTTTTTTTAAAACAAAAGCTCTCAGAGCTATCTATAAATATTCGTAAGCAAGTCAACTATAAATACTGAAATACTGTAGGTAGTAACTCCTGCTAACTGCAACAAGCTTTTGAATGCATGTGAAATAATAAAAATAAGTATTATGATCGAAATTGTGAGACTAGAAAATAGAATCAATCCTTTTTAAAGTTAAGCTAAGAATACTTTATAATATACAACTCAGGAACTGTTTTCATCGAAAAAAAATAATATTAAAACTTTAAAAAATAAAATGTCGATTTACAGAACAATAAAATCCAAATGAATGCACTTGATAACCACGGCAACACGATACCCGACCGGCGCGTACCACAGACACATCCACTGCACAAGTTCTAACAAGACTGAGGAAAGAAGCAAGACTCCGTCACGAGTTCTAAACCAGTCTTCTATTCTTGGATTTCTAGGGTCCACAATCAGGTATTAGGACCTCTTGGAACTCGTACTCACTGAAGAGACTCCACAATGCAACGTTGCATTTTGTGGAATCTGCCTTGAAGAAGTTGAATGATCACCCCTAACCTTAGTACAACGTTGCCAGTAGACTAATGGTTGCATTCTAGTGGGAGGCTGATGTACCGGGGACCCCGAAAAAACGGCCTGAGCCTGGTCACATTTTTCAAAACTAAAGTCTTTACACCATGTTCGTTTTTGTAAGAGTATCATGTAAGTAGGTACCTAACTACCTATTTTTATATTTCAAGGGAAGATAGAAAATTAGGGGTAAAACACCACTTCCTAGATTAAGCAAAAAAATCTGGTGTAAACATCACACGACTTTCCTTATCATAATTATAAGGAATTGGAACAGGACCGAAAGCCACTGGTGACTCAAAGGTGACATTTAGCTAAAAATTAATATCAAATTCGCAATCAGCACCTCAAAATCATTGGATTTGATATGTCACAACACCCATCTACGATAAATAATAAAAAAGTTAATCAAAGGGGTCCCTCCCAAAATACCGGTAAATTGGGGCCGAGGTCCAAAAAGTTCAAGATATCAAAAAAATGATTAGAATAGACCCCTATTATTTTTTTAATCCAAGACATAAATGTTCTCTAACTTTTTTTGTATCTTTAACCAATTCAAAGAAGCGGCGATTGCGGCCAATATTTGCGGTCCTGCGGCCGTAGTCTGGGGCCGATTGCAACCAAAAGTTTCGTGGTTCGTCTGGTGTATAAAAATAATTAGCATACCAAATTTCAAGTCACTAGCTCTTACTGTTCTCGAGATATCCTGTTCACACACACACACATAAGACAGACAGACAGACGCACGGACCAATGGCTGAAAACAACTTTTTTGGTATCCTGAGGCTATAATTCGTCCAGAAATGTGAAAAACTGGGTAGGTCAAATTTTCAACGAATACAATACTTTCCTTATTATAGGATAAGGAAAGTAAAAAGATAGGGATGTCATAATTAAAAGTTATCATACCAATTTGTCTATCCACAATAGTGATACAATCACACAAACTAGCTTTTAATAATTTTCCATAATAATAATATGGAGAACTGATCCTCTCTCTGTCGGTCCCGGTGGCTGAGTGGTCAAGGCGTCGCCGGTATTCCAGAGGTCACGGATTCGAAACCCAGCCGGCCCAAGGCAAGAAGGTATCCCCCATTTGATATTTTGACGTCATAATAATTCAGGCTTACTGCTATACTTATACTAATGGGACTCATTGGAATCCTATTTAGGAGTTATAAATAAGGCAATATAATTATTTTTCTTGTCCTATCTATTTCAGGATCATGAAAATCCATCCTTTAAAAAAATTGGGAAAGAAATATCGTTTCTTTCTAATCTATCTAGGATTGAAGGGGCATTATTATAGGCTGTTTTTCACTCTTTAGAGGGAAACTTTGGAATGTGCTCTCATCAGTAATGTCTGTATGATATTAGACATCACAATACTCACATTGATATAGAGACACGGGAAAGACTAGATGTGACGAAGCTCTCATCTTGCTCGGGATTAAGAAACTCATAAAACCGCGTTAATTATATTCTCTAAATGACAGACAAGTATATTGAGTGGAGAGGACGGGGGTTATTAATGAGAATTTCTTTAATGACGTGTGCACAACCCAGAGAGCTTTAAACTTAAGTTATGTGGAGATAAAATGAATAAGAAATTGTTATAAGTTTGTGGAATTTTCTTTTAATTATACAAATTTTATTTTTACTATAACACCTAAAAGCGAAATGGTTCAATGGTTGTTTAAAAACACCTTAATAGGAAATAAGGGTGTGGTGCTTTTCTAACACCCACATATCTATTAGATGTTTTACAACACTACAAAGATAGAAAAGTATAACCAATAGGATATCAAATCCGCGAAAGCCAATCACATTTGATCATTAAAAGCGCCAATTCAAATATTTGATCACACGAGCCCTAATTCAAATTCAAATGATTTGTTTTCTCACAGTCACTTTTTATGTAAAACACCGAGGATCTGATTCGGAGGAAAACATCCAACACTTATTTCTTATTTAGGTGTTTTTAAGAACATATTTCTCTTCTTTTTTTGATGAGCGTTGCACAGCCTTTTTTATTTCGTAGCCATGAAACAGGAGCTAGACGCTTGTGGTTTGTGTTGTAGCCTGATGCCTATCCCGTAGTATGCCTCCCCTCTGATGGCCGAGAAGTGACACAATACTTCCCAATTAGGTGCTGGGTCAACACGAGCGCACCAGAAGGTATCCCTTACAAACAATTGTAACCAAATTTTGAATACAATTTTTTGGTCAGCGCGGGTGTTCGAACCGGGACCTTCCACATGGCAAGCGAGTGCTTAACCACTGAGCTATTTTTTCATTTGGTTGATGACCTATCCAACAGTTAAAAAATTCTCTCAATGAAATATAATTATTATGTACTCGTACATGGCTAGATGCAGAGAATAACATTTTATTCTAATAGTGTTGCAGACCAAGAACACGATTTTACATTTAATAGCTCATGACAGATGGACAGTTAAGTGTTTTTCTTACAATGGTCACGTCTCCCATGTGCCAATGTATGCCTATTGTATTTCGGGTCCAGCTCTCATTCCACTGATTCCACTTGGTTTCAATGTGTGAAGTCCTGGAGAAACGAGTGGGACTACATACAATGTCAAGCAATACTCAATAAGTCCAAAGCATGGGAACTATCTAAGATGAAATCCGTGACCAAAGATGCTAGCTATGGTATTTACGATATTAATTCTATTTAGGAACTCACACAACAAAGTGTTGGTTCTTGAGGAGAGGGCTGGGGTCTACCAGCTGTGTCTAATGGGTCTCCTTTATACTTCGACCAGGAGGGTAATTGAAAATATTTATATTATTAAATTATAGTTCTCTTGTATATCCTTCTCTTATTATATTACTTTTCTGATGCATAGTATAAGCAAAGACTCCGCCTCTCATTAAACATACTGTGTGGTAGACGACAGAATGGCCAGGCAAGTATCGAATAAAGAGTCTTCATTTGACTTGGATTAGTTTTGAAGAGGAAAATTTGAAGATTTGCGACATTGTTGAGAAACCTTTCTTTGGAGAATTTAACGGTAAGTAATGTAAGTAGATTTACAATTTTTTTTATATATATTTAACTGACATCTCAGTGATGCTTGACAAGCGACAAGAAAAAAACCAAAATGACAACGACAAGCCAAGACATGGATTTCACAATGATGTTACGCATCTGGAATAAATTCTGTTAATATGAATTGAACAAAATTAATATCTGTTTGTAATTATCTCTCCATATCTGCCTACCTACGAACTGAGCACATAATCTCTTTACCAGGATGAAAGCATCTTGTACAAGTATTCCTGAAATGTACTTCTGTATCTACAATTCTACAGTATATCTATGTAAATATACTACCATTGTATTATAGCTCTCAATGATAGACAACTAATTCACAAGTCTGTTAAGTCATACCCTTTTTAGACTCTAATACTGTGTCTGTGAATTTTTTTAACTACAAATACTTACAAATTAGTTAATAAGCTAGAAACAGCTGTACAGATACGGAAGAGTATGTTCTGATATAATATAAGCTCTTAATATTCTGTTTTGCTGATCAAATATTGATCATACTACTTTAAATTCTGAGGGTTCGAATGCAACAGAGTACATTATTTTCCGTGCATAATTTCAGGAGCCAACTAATAGAGTAGGTATTGAATATAGGTAACATAATGTGGTCAAGATTAATATTAACGGTGACTGCTATTTTTGTATTGTAAATGTACATTCCTTTAGAGTATATTCGCACTGTTTCAAAACTATAACTGTGGTACCCACAGAGAAATCTTCAAATCGATCCTCGTTCTAGGCTTCCAGGATTTCTTACACTCATTGATAAACTCAATGGAGGTATACCTTATTATTTTGAAAAGATTGATACACAGAAATAGTATCACTGAATGAACACAAGCTGCTAGGTAATTACCTAGGAATAAATCTCTTGTGTGTTGGTATCTTCAATGGAGATCTGAAGTGATAATACTACCACCATGGGATAACTACCTACATGTATTGTGTTGCGAGAGATTGGAAACTATAAAATGAAATAAAAAAGGTGAACCAATAAAATGCATCAGGGCTGGTTTTCGAAACTCTAGTTTAAAAGTCTCATACAAAAGGGAGTGTGCGTTAAGTGAATATCAGTAGCCCTTTTATAATATGAAACTTATCTGCACTATCTAGGAACGACATAATTAGTTCCTTTAAACCGTTACAAAAGTCGTTATTACGTGGTGAAATTCTCACGTGCATTTAACGATGCTTTCGTAGAGATACGAACCCTGACTCGCCTGCTGACGAGACTGATGGCTTAGACCACTGGACCATCAGGTGGGTAAAAAAGTTTCTTTAGATTTTTTTTCATATGAAAGAAATCAGTCATTTCGTTGTACGAGTATACCTACGTGCTTGCATCTATCTTTGATTAAAAAAAAAAAAAAACCCCCGATTCCTAGGTCCTGTTCCTGCATATTTTTATCAACTGAAGAACTGAAGACTATGTTGATTTACGTAACACAGAAATCTAAGTATGTATCTTGTGTTTAGAATATTATGTATGTTAATGTAGATTACAAATTTTTTAAAGCTATTGTAGGTATATACCTAGTGTAGAAAATGTCAAAGATACCAGCATAAAAATCTCCCCTTTAGTATTTACTTAATAAAATTACTTTTGCACATAACTTTTATTTATTTACAAAGGATTTCCAAACTTTTACCCGGTATGTTCGTAAATTCCACTGACCCAGATATAGTAATAAATTAATAATAATATCGAACCCTCGAGATGCTTGCTATTTCAAGGCCAACACAGACTGAGTTAGGTTAATGAGTTTCCAAATAATGAAGGGAAAAAGCCCCCTCTCGAAATAAATAGAAGTTAGATAGACATTAAGCAAAAATAAATAAACATGTAAGTGAGCCAGAAATCTTGGTAAAATCTCTTCTGCCCACTTCTGAAAGCCTAATAAATTGCCTCGGGCATTCTTAAAAAAATAAAACAGCCAATCGTGTACATAAACACACGTGCCTAGGACATGAGTTTTCCAGGCAATATCCTTCGTAAGACTATACATACATTTCTTTTTAATTGAAGATGGTATACGGTAGATAGCGCTTCATCTCACGCTATCTTTCAATGAAGAAGAAGTTTTGTATAATGACATTAATGACATACAAAATACCAGGAATAAAATACTCCTCATTGTTGTTATACGTGCTTGTATTATTTTCAACATTGTCAGTATGAACACTATCACAAGGTGTTTTGTTTTCTCAAGCAGAGGGAGTAGTACTCGAGTGTTACAGAAGATGTCTATCTATGTATCATCATGTGAAATGATATAAACATCTATACAGAAGTACATTGTTGCAATACTGGGTGTATCAGGTGTATGTTATCATTTTCATTCAAATCCCATGGAATCGTAAACGAATATCTGAAGAAAATCTGATTTTTAGAAGACTCTGATAGTCTGATATGTATAGTTGTATAGGTTATGTAATGTTTAATTTACTTTGTACGAGTATTGTTTTCAAAGTTTCGTAACAATTTGGTGGATGTGTAAAGTTCAATAAAAGTATTTTCAATTAGAAGAGTCTTCAGCTTTTGTTCGGCAATCGTTTTTGTCTGTAGGTCTTTTATTTTCATTAGATGCAACAAGAACGAAAATTTTCACATTACCTACATACTGATAAAAATTTGTTTGCATTAAATAGTACGATGTTTGTAAAAAAAAAATTGAACAAGATATTTTCGAGCTCTGATATTTGAGAAAATCTGCGAATATTCGGAGATACAAGATAACAAGACACCATACATACAAGTCATGAAAAATGGTGCTCCAATAGGTCACACATTTTTGGTGTAGGTCACACATTTTTGTATCTATAATTGGCACATGGGCGTAGCCAGGGGGGTGAATTATTGATTTAATATGATGGCTGAGCTCTATTTATTCATACATAAAATATTAAAGAGTACAAAAACAAGCCACCTTGTAAGTTTATAGAATGGAATTTTAATATGGTATAGAAGAAAAGCAGTCAGTATCTTAACAAACGTATTTTGTTTGTTGACTTTTGTTGAGTGAGAAACTTTTTGTTATTCTAAAAAGTTATGGAAATACCTCCAGTTGAAGTAGGTAAATAATATTCACTTTCAAGCAACGAATATGGTTCTTGTAACTCGATAGGTACATTTATTACACGTATGGAGTACATTGACTCTCACCTACCTTTGCAAATTAATTTAGACTGCAACTTAACATCAAGTTTTTGTCCACTCGTGTGACTGTAATTTTGTTGTACTTTGTAGTGCGTAGCAGCATTCATCAACTGTCACTATGAATTTGGAATTTTAGGAAACCTATGGATCTAAAAGTGTTAGGGACGTGCCATTGGATGGACATTGGAAGAAGTGTTGTGTGGTATGTGGATTCATGGATTTTGGATACTAGTCTTCCATTGCCAGCGTCGCGCATCGATTCCGGCACAACTCAGGCGGGGTGAGGTTAATGTGGGCAGCAGGTTTGTTAGTTTCCTGCGAATGGAGGATAACAACCCCGTCGTGATATGACTATGCAGTTGAAAGCGACATTAAACTCAAATTAAAAAAAGTCGTCTTTCTCTGGGTTGAGCTTCATGGTTGTGTTTGGGTTAAAGTTGTTCTGGTGTAACGTGGGAGTTTCTTTTATTTATTTGAAATGTATGATGGACATGGTGGTTTTGTATTTAGGACACCGTGTGTGTCAGGTAGAGTGATCTCCTGCTTTTGGGTTTACAACCTGGCTCTTCAGTATATAATTATGGAGCACTGGTGAATGAAATACACAAGCATGGTGATATCCCAACCGTATCTATGTTATCGTACAAACATTGTACGAATGTACATGTACATTTATACATACTCCACTAACTCTAAAGGAGGAAAATACAGGGTGGGGCAAAAGTCTGGAAACCCCTGAATAACTTTCAAATGGCTTCTTCGGTAAAATTGAAATTTTGTACGGTAAACCGGGCTAATAAGACCTTTTTTAGAGTCGGGTCGATTTTTGTTACCGGCCCCCATGTCGGGGCCAGGGGGGCCAACTTCATTTTTTTAAATACGAACCCCCACCTTGCGATACATTTTTGAAAAGGTCTTTAAATAACAAATACATTGGTGCAAATTTTATGTTTTTAATATTAACTGTTTGCAAATGGCGTCCAACTTTCTGTATGCAGTAAAGTCTGGAAACCCCTGAATATCTTTCGAAATGGCTTTCTCAGTAAATTCAAAACTGTGCACGGTATCCTTGGTAATTAGACCTTATATTAGAATGGGACCGATATTTTTTACCGGCCCCCATGTCGGGGCCAGGGAGGCCAACTTCATTTTTTTAAATACAAAATCCCACCTTGCGATACATTTTTGGAAAGGTCTAATTACTGAGAATAAATAAATAAATTTACTGAGAAAGCCCTTTCAAAAGATATTCAGGGGTTTCCAGACTTTACTGCATACACAAAGTTGGACGCCATTTGCAAACAGTTAATATTTAAAAAATAAAATTTGCACCAATGTATTTCTTATTTAAAGACCTTTCCAAAAATGTATCGCAAGGTGGGGGTTCGTATTTAAAAAAATGAAGTTGGCCCCCCTGGCCCCAACATGGGGACCGGTAACAAAAATCGACGCCACTCTAAAAGAAGGTCTTATTAGCTCGGTTTACCTTACAAAATTTTAATTTTACCGAAGAAACCATTCGAAAGTTATTCAGGGGTTTCCAGACTTTTGCCCCACCCTGTATAAGCAAACAGCCAGCGTCAATGGCACGTTGAATACACCAGTTCTCTTTCTGTTACTGAAGTTAAGAAACGTTTAGCTAGGTTAGAACTTGGATGAGTGACCATTCAAATTCAAATTGAACCCAGTCTGGCCAGTCAAATTGAACCCAGTCTCGTGATGCTGTCTGGCTGTACCCAGGTAATGAGGGTAGCTGGTTTGTGAGTTTCCAGGAAAAGAAGGGTAAAACCGCCGTCTCGAGTGACCTGGACGTTAAAAAAAAAAACTCAAAACCAAGCCAGCAGTAACCTCTCGACCGATTTCTTCAGGCAAGTCAGCAAGTTAATCTAATTTGCTGCAAGAAAAAGAACGTCAAAGGAGGCGTCATAAAATTGTTTCAGTGCCATAAATTGCTGTGCTCAAATGCTCTTGTCTTCAAGGTTATACTGCAAGCCCAGGGGAGGGGGGAGGGATGAAATATTCATCTAAGAGACTTAAGGGAGCCTGAAACAAGATTTGGGAGAAGAAGGAGGAGGAGGAACGCATGAAACAGAGAAGTAGGTCGGGAAAAAAAATGTATACAATGTACGAATCTAGTACATTTTACACTACCTACGTTGCGTTTACTTCTTTTGGCCTCAAAGACCTATTTATTAATTTTTAAAGAACACTATTCATTTTGACAAACAAAAAAAGCCTATTCCTGAAATATATTTAAATAATGTAGAATAACTTCAATTCGAAATCGCGCAGATTCACAAGTAAAAGATAAAAGTAGTTTTTCTTTTCTCTATTACTTTAAAACAAGACACAATATGGAATAAGTAGGTATTTATTACCTGCACTGGTAGTCAAGTGCTTGACGCGCTAGTCTGGTAATCCAGGTAGCGTAGGGATCCTTTGGTTTGAATCCCATCCAGTGCATGAATTTTTCCTCATTAATTTGAGTTTGTGACCACATAATAATAAGACTCTTAGGGTTAGGTGGTAGAAAATGCTTTCAGAATTAACCTCGCTTGGTGGTTACCTCACACTAAAAAGTATTATTATTATTAATTACACAAATATTGGTATGTTTCGTCACTATACGCCACTGATTTTATTTAAAAAATATACCTAAGGAAATCAAAAGCGAAGTAAAAGAGGTGTTCTTTGTTTTATTTCTGTGTAGGAAATTGGAAAAGCATTTCCTCCTCCCCCTCTGTCGAAGTGCGAAATACTTTTCAATGTGCTGTCTAGATGTATTTCCACTCAAGCTCCATGAGGTTCGATTTTATCTTCCTAGACACTTACTTACATCCGGCCTAGTAGAGAAAATTGATGCCTGTAACCTGTATGCTTGATCCAACCTCATACTGCTTATTTTCTGGCCTACTATCTACTTATATTTCAGGGAAATTGAAGGGATCACTTGAAGACCAAAAAATAAATAAATACGGAAAGTAATATTGTAATTTGTTAATTGTTCAATTAGGAGCTCTTATTTTATAAATATTTTGATATGCGGAAGAAATAATAAATGCTATTATTAGAAATTTTACAAACTTTTTCAAAAAGACTTAAGTGTGCCGATGTCATTTCTGGCTCTCCCGATTTCAAAATAAGTACTTTGCTTCCTATATTTTACTGACCAGCCTATATATTATGTAGGATAGGATGTCACTAATCCATCACCCCTGACATTTTCTGAAATTATTGTTTACTTTTACCTATACCTTATGTTTTGTAATTTTGAAAAGATTTGAAGAGTAGAAAATTCCATAAAATTGAAGGTCTTGTAAGAGCGAGCTATCATAGTATGGTGAAGACACAAGCCTGTTAACAAACTAATTATTCACGTTTAATTAAAATTCATGCCTTGTAACAAATGCAACCCTGTCCAGGCAAACTTTCGTCAATGAACCACACCACAAGTCAAACACCACTCTGGAAGTAACGTCAAGTAGGTACCTAGTATAAATATAAACATTGTTCGAGCCTGTAAAGATCTTTTGATGTTTTCAATAGATTAATTAATTTACAAAATAGATTTACAGAGTAACCTCACTTTACTGACTTTAAGCAAATTTGTGGGACAGGCAGGGCCTGTACACATTTAAGATAGTTTGCTTATGTGTAGGCACATAAATATGTATATCAAGATAACTATTCAGGTGCACGTATCTGTAGCCGGCATCCCTCTGAAGTCTGAGTTAAACATTTTCTTTCGAAATGTTTCGAATTGTTTTTTTTTTTAATGAACGCCTGACATCAATTTATGGTTAGGCAATGTGCAGCTCAAGTCGATTAAAAGTTAATTTCTTCACACACACACTTCCAGTTTCATGACACACCCGTGACAGTATCATGACACACCCGTGACAGTTCATTGACCGGCTGACCACGAGATCACAGTGATTTTATTATTATAGGTAATAGGAGGTACTTGGAAGGTAAACACAAGGCGAAGTTAATGTTCAAAGCATTTCCTACCACCCAACTCTCAGAGACTTATGTGGTTACATACTCAATTAAGTGAGGAAAAATTCAAAAATTGGGTGGTATTCGATCCTTAATCACGAATCCATGCCCTATTTTGTTTTAAATTTTACACTAAATTCCGAATTAACAGGGATTCGAACTCAGGTCTCTCTGATATCGGTCTGAGGAATCACGTGTTGAACACGGCTCTGTCACGTGACGCATGTGTATTGAATTATAATCCCTAATTTAATTATTAATACCCGGTCCAGATACTCATGCTAGCTACAAGCTCAAAGTGGGCAAAGACTTTCAACTAGAAACAGGACTTTATTGGTAATAACCCCGCCCTTTAGTTAGGACACATATTATGTATATATTTATTTATTTTTTCTTAATTTTTTCTCTTCTATTATATTGTATTTTAATTTGTTATTATTTGTGTTGGTATCTAATATATGTCCTATTAATAAAGTGTAAATAAATAAATAAATAAAATGGTAATGGACAGCATGAGCCTCTCGACCTGACATTGGGCCCGCATTAATGGACACTGCTGTGGTGAACACTGTTAATATAGTATCTGATTTCAGTTATGTGTTACCTAGAGCATAGTAAGACGGCGGTCTCAACGAGGACCCTACACCCTTGACCCTCGACCCCAGACCGTGGTACCTACAGCTTGATGTAGACAATTTTCGGGACTCCTCCGTTGTGGCCGCTTACATTCAATACAGCATGGTTAGATTATTTTACAAGGTACTGGTTCTACCCCAGGGTTCAGGATATAAGCCTCCGTTGTGTCTGTGCACGAACAGTTCGTGATGCCTGTGTCCAAGTGTTTGTGATGCCTCCAACAATAATAAAATTACTAAAGAGAGTATGAGTACAGTTGTTGATAGCTTGGAAACTCTCACAGGATCTGAGTGTATAACTAAACAACTGACCCTCGGCAGTCTGCATGTTCTAACTATTTTTCCTGCGAAACAGAGGTGAGGAGTGATCATGTTCTATAGGGGGTACTTTTATGTGAACTATAGAGTTGAATGTAATTATGAAAAATACAAACGAATTTATAAAAGTTAAGGAAAAGAAATGCGAAGAGTATTTCTTACTGCAAAGTTAAAGTTCTCAGCTAAGTTTTGATTAAAAAAGGAAATAAAAGAGAATAAGTTCTGGTAGGATTACTTATAATAATATTGTTCTTGCTATTGTTAGGCAGCGGCGGAGTGAGTGAACTTATGCATGAAGAAATTGATTCTTAGTCCCGGAGCGGTTTTTATCAAACTATGAAGTCTCGAATAAGTTTTCATCAAAACTATGAAGTCTCGAATAGGTTTTCATCAAAACTATGAAGTCTCGAATAAGTTTTCATCAAAACTATGAAGTCTCGAATAAGTTTTCATCAAAACTATGAACACTCGAATAAGTTTTCATCAAAACTATGAAGTCTCGAATAGGTTTTCATCAAAAGTATGAATTCTCGAATAGGTTTTCATCAAAACTATGAACAATTCTCGAATAAGTCATCAAAACTATGAAGTCTTGAATAGGTTTTCATCAAAACTATGACGTCTCGAATAGGTTTTCATCAAAACTATGAATTCTCGAATAGGTTTTCATCAAAACTATGAACAATTCTCGAATAGGTCATCAAAACTATGAAGTCTTGAATAGGTTTTCATCAAAACTATGACGTCTCGAATAGGTTTTCATCAAAACTATGAAGTCTCGAATAGGTTTTCATCAAAACTATGAAGTCTCGAATAAGTTTTCATCAAAACTATGAAGTCTCGAATAGGTTTTCATCAAAACTATGAAGTCTCGAATAGGTTTTCATCAAAACTATGAAGTATCGAATAGGTTTTCATCAAAACTATGAAGTCTCGAATAGGTTTTCATCAAAACTATGAATTCTCGAATAGGTTTTCATCAAAACTATGAACAATTCTCGAATAGGTCATCAAAACTATGACGTCTCGAATCGGTTTTCATCAGAACTATGAATTCTCGAATAGGTTTTCATCAAAACTATGAAGTCTCGAATAAGTTTTCATCAAAACTATGAAGTCTCGAATAAGTTTTCATCAAAACTATGAACACTCGAATAAGTTTTCATCAAAACTATGAAGTCTCGAATAGGTTTTCATCAAAAGTATGAATTCTCGAATAGGTTTTCATCAAAACTATGAACAATTCTCGAATAAGTCATCAAAACTATGAAGTCTTGAATAGGTTTTCATCAAAACTATGACGTCTCGAATAGGTTTTCATCAAAACTATGAATTCTCGAATAGGTTTTCATCAAAACTATGAACAATTCTCGAATAGGTCATCAAAACTATGAAGTCTTGAATAGGTTTTCATCAAAACTATGACGTCTCGAATAGGTTTTCATCAAAACTATGAAGTCTCGAATAGGTTTTCATCAAAACTATGAAGTCTCGAATAAGTTTTCATCAAAACTATGAAGTCTCGAATAGGTTTTCATCAAAACTATGAAGTCTCGAATAGGTTTTCATCAAAACTATGAAGTATCGAATAGGTTTTCATCAAAACTATGAAGTCTCGAATAGGTTTTCATCAAAACTATGAATTCTCGAATAGGTTTTCATCAAAACTATGAACAATTCTCGAATAGGTCATCAAAACTATGACGTCTCGAATCGGTTTTCATCAGAACTATGAATTCTCGAATAGGATCAAAACTATGAAGTCTCGAATAGGTTTTCATCATAACTATGAAGTCTCAAATAGGTTTTTATCAAAACTATGAAGTCCATGTATGAAGTATCTAAAAATCATATAGAGAACACAGAATTCGTTCACCTTAGATTAAAAAAAAAAAAAACTATTCCTAAAATGACTCAAATGATACATAAAATTTACTGAATGATTTCATTGCCTTTTTACTTTCCTTATCTTATAATAAGGAAAGTATTGTATTCGTCGAAAATTTGACCTACCCAGTTTTTCACATTTCTGGACGAATCATGGCCTCAGGATACCAAAAAAGTTGTTTTCAGCCATTGGTCCGTGCGTCTGTCTGTCTGTCTGTCTGTCTGTGTGTGAACAGGATATCTCAAGAACGGTAAAAGCTAGAGACTTGAAATTTGGTACACAAATTAATTTTATACACCAGACGAACCACGAAACTGTTGGTTGAAATCGGCCGCATTCTGCGGCCACAGGGCCGCAAATGCTAGCCGCAAGCGCCGCTTCTTTAAATTGGTTAAAGATACAAAAATTTTTAGAGAACAACATTTTCTTAGATTAAAAAAATAATAGGGGTCTATGCTGATCATTTTTTTGATATCTTGAACTTTTTGGAACTCGGCCCCAATTTACCGGTATTTGGGGGGGACCCGCTTTGACTAACTTTTTATAATTCATCCTACATGGGGTTATGACATATCAAATTCAATGATTTTGAAGTGCTGATTACGAATTTGGCATTGGTTTTTAGTTATCTG
The DNA here is from genome assembly GCA_024516035.1 of Bactericera cockerelli. Taxonomy (NCBI): domain Eukaryota; kingdom Metazoa; phylum Arthropoda; class Insecta; order Hemiptera; family Triozidae; genus Bactericera; species Bactericera cockerelli. The sequence goes on along the minus strand of CM044955.1, from coordinate 34,541,738 downwards.
TTACCGTTGAGTCACCAGTGGCGGAATTCGACTCCTTTTTGGGGGATAAGGAAAGTCGTGTGATGTTTACACCAGATTTTTTATCTACAAACTTAAAGTATACTTACTTTATACATAGGTATCTAATAAATGCGATGCTGGCCAATGCCGGCCCAACTGAGGCTCACTGAGGTAAACGTGGAAAGCAGGTTCGAAAGTTTCATGAACATGGATGGTGAACCCTCGTCTTGAATGACCTCGATGTTAAATCTCTGAGCAAAAAGAGGTATATTTATATTATTTATCCCCAATACATACTAAAAAATCTGCCATATAGTAGGGCTGGTTACAATCTCTACTCCTCTGCTTTACATCCATGAGCAACACCTGTGAGCCTCCGACATCCGCCACTGAGACGCAGCGGTATCCTTGTTATATTCACTCAATTATTTATTTCCCACCCTTCCTGCACTCTTCTCATTCCTCTCCTAATATTATTAAGATTATTAATTTCAGTTCCCTCGTAGTATTTCCTTTATAATCAAGTCCATCCCTTTGGCCTTTTAGACCTGGGAAATTGCCGCGCATTTTCTTTTTAATGCACCAATTATTGTAATTATATTCTAAAAAATTGACACTTTTGAGAGATTTCTTATTATGTAAAACCTAATTGGAATAATTAATGGTAGAAATTTTACTACCTAAAGCCTTTTCAATATTATTATTATTATAATAAAAATCATGAAATACACCGATTGTAGTCATGCAAACTTAAAGAAATCAATACTTAACGTCGCTTTCAACTGCATGGTGATTTGATATCAGAACAGAGAATGATTCGCGGACTAAGTAGACAAATGATTTTTTTTTTAAATATCAAATTCGCAATACCATAACAGAACGGGGATTCGAACCCGAGTCACAGAACATCTTAGTGCACATACATATTTACGCAACCTAGTTTCTATGAACTAAAAGGACACACGTTCCTGTTCGCAGCCTCCAGCGTTGATCCAGTCAATGCAAACATCCCTCATCCTCCTGCTGTAAACAATGATGTTCCTGCACCCCTGCAGGCGTGTTCCACTCTTAACATCATTGTGTGCTTCCCAAAATAAACAAGGCCCGGACGGCATCGTGTAACGTAAGCGGCCGAAATTTCGCCCAAGTTGGATGAACAGAAAACATTTCCATACGTGGAGGAGACAAGCTTGAGGATTTTCCAATGAAGGAGGCAATGGGTTGGGGAGAGGGGAGGGGGGGTGGGTACTACAAAAGTCATAACTAAGAGAAGAGACCGCGGGGTGATTCGTATTCCTAGCACGTCTCAATCAGTGATGATGTGTAAGGGAAACACTTGGAACATCAATTTCCATAGAATCATAATATTATTTATCCTTGTGAATACAGCAGAGGATGATTCGCGCGGACGTGCCTGTGTGAGTTCTGAGGACTGAGGACCCACTGAAGACACAATTTGATTTGACAATGCTGTGAGCAATACGCGAGGCTTTTAAGATCGCTGTGGCTGTCGATGGAACTGATCTGATCACATTATCATCATTTCATCAACCACTTTGCAATGGCCTGAGGGTTCCTTTAATACCTACACTAGTATTTTTTTTTCTAACAAGAGTGCAGTTTTTGATACTATTACACTTAGAATTGATAGAATACCGAGGTCGCGGGTTCAAAACCCAGACAGGACATGACCAGAGATCCTCCCGTTTGAGATTTTGACCACATAACACTGTCTTGAACTTACTGCTGGAATAATGGGACTTATTAGTCCTAATCGGACAGTATAAATGAGGCAATCTTATAATGTATTATATTATTACGTTCTCATTTCAATGATATAATTCTCTTTGAAGCTTCAGTAAAACACTATATTTTCAATATTATATAAGACTAGCCTAGCTATTTTAAGAGCTAGGTAATTCATCTATACAATGTCAAATAGAGGCACGAGGTTTTTATACCTTTGCGGAGAAGTCATGATATCTTATTCACTAATTAGGCACATGTTTTTTTCACTTTCTATAAAACTATACATGTACAAAACAAACACTCTATTATAGTTTTAGTAGGTATGTTTTTACAGTTACAGTAACAAAATAGAACATTTTACAACGAACGAATATAATACTTTACACTGCCAATTATGCAAACATTATTTCCTCGTGAAAAATTCACATCGTATACATTTGGCGACAGAAATTTATGAATTTTCTTGGATTTTTTTTATATACATATACAAAATCACTTCTATAACATGACCTGCATCGTATCTCTCAAAATTCTCAACCAATTTTTTCGAAATAGTTGAAAATGGTAGAAAAGCAATTTCCCTACATTCTTAATAATTCTAAAAAAATAGTTTACAACACAAAACCAAAGATATTCCAGAGGTTACGACATGACCATAGAAAATTAAAGAAGAATAATTGAAAAAAGAAAAACGTTGAAATCGGAGCAAATTGAAGCATTGGGGCAAAAGTCTTTTTTACAAAACTAACACAATACCTCCAACATGAAAGATATAGCTGCATACATAGATATTATTATGATCAAGAGAGAGAAAAAAAAAAAAAAAATAAAAAAAAATACACTGCCAATTATGGACACAATACTTCCTCATGATTGGCTCACATTGTATACACGTGGCAATTTTGAGATTTTATACTTAATCACTTGTACCTCCGAAACAGCTAAACCGATTTTCTTCAAATTTATTTTATATGGTAGAATATCGTTTTAGAAAGACCTTTCGAACAAGGTATAACTCGATATGATTTTCAGTTAAAACTTTTGCCGGCTGGTCATCCCGGCTGACGAAACCGACCAGAAACTTACATTAACAGAATAGTTTGAGTTAAACCTTTGTTCGGAAGGTCTCGATAAAAAGATTTATACTTTTGAAACTTACGGTTAACACGTTACATAGGGATTTTAGCCAGGACGGTCGACCCTGTATCTCGAGAACGGTATGTTGTAGCTTACTGAAATTTGTTGCAGAGCACTTCTCTAATGAGACCTTTAGAACAATATGCCAAAAGACATACCATTCCATTTAAGATTTTAAAGTTGGTCCGTGCCCAGCCTTACTATAGGCCAGTGTGACCAATTTTTTCTGAAACTTAATCCCCCAAAAAATTAAGGAAAAAAGGTTTTTGAGTTTTTCTATATTTTTAGCCGTTCTTGATTTACGGGGGTGGGGTGGTACTTTATTAACACTCTACATATGAACTTGGGACTCGAACCACAGACCTCCAGGTCACAAGTCCGCCGTATTATGGATTAATCTTCTGAAGTCGGAAGCTGAAAGTAATAAACCCAATCAATAGTCAAATTCATCATCCATAATAAAACAAATATACATCATGATAATTCATACATAAAAATTCACTGAAACTGCACATTGGCCAGCTATCAAAGCGTTCATAATTATTTTTTCTTGGAAATCTCGTGAAGAGAAGGATTATAATTATGTAGATACCTGAAAATGACTAATTTAGAGTTTCGTATTCGCTGAACTACCCTAACAACCCACTAATGTGGTGGCCTAACAACACAATATAACTTGATACATACACAATACACATAGGTAAGTACATGTATAATTTATAATAGAAATTTTCAAAAGCATTTTTCGAGGAATAATAAAATATCACTTTGATACTAAATTTCGTAATATTATGTCTTCTTTCCGTTTATTCTAGACACAATACCAATTTACCAATATGTTTTCCCAATCAATATCTATCTGCAGAGTTATTTCAGGTATTATACATACTACTTACTTCAAAGTCAATATGCATAATATGCAATATAGCGAACTAAATCTTCAAACATTTATCTTCTCTGATATTTGATATTTTTCAATAAGCAATTTTAGTTTGCATATCATGTAGAAGGTATTTTGTTTTATTTATTTCATAATATTTTCGATAAAGGACATGTTGAAGACTAAAACGTAAAGCACCATTGAATATAATATAATAATTATGGTACAACATCCAGGTATTCCCAAAATACGCCTTGTACCTCAATGTACCTGTACGTGTGTTTAGATGTAAACGTTACTCCAGCGTAGGTCGTCGTTGGTTGATTCCCGTTAAAGCCGTACAATAATTGTACATGTATACAGAGAGAACACTTTTTAAATTCAATCACCATAGGAAATTAACCCGCAAATCACGCTTTTGTGTCTACTCGCTGCTCTAGACAATGCCAAGTGATATATTTTTGCCAATTACGTTCGTTTTCAATCAATTTCGTCCCTAAAATATCCATTAGAATGCACAATTTACTATAATAGAAGCAGTATAGAAGGTTAAAAAGGCATAAAAATGTGATCTGTACTCGCCAATGTCAAAATGTAGCTATAACTACCTAATGCTTTAGTATATATTGATGAAACACTATTTTATTCAATTCTCCGTTAAATTTGACACACAAAAACACCCTTTTCTCGGCACAAACATAATTAACATTGGGAGCCATCGAGAACAGGGAATAGACACAAAAGCGTAATTTTCCTATGATGCGTACATTGTGTATGTGTATGTATTTGTATTGTATAACAACTGCCCGGTTTACCTGAACAGTCTTTCCTTGTCAGTATATCAGGAACACACACTTACAGTGTTGCTCACAGTGTTAGTATACCCGAAACACACACACTTACAGTGTTGCTCACAGTGTTAGTATACCCGAAACACACACACTTACAGTGTTGCTCACAGTGTTAGTATACCAGGAACACACACTTACAGTGTTGCTCACAGTGTTAGTATACCAGGAACACACACTTACAGTGTTGCTCACAGTGTTAGTATACCAGGAACACACAGTTACAGTGTTGCTCACAGTGTTAGTATACCAGGAACACACAATTACAGTGTTGCTCAAAGTGTTAGTATACCCGAAGCGCACACTCTTATCGCGGCGACAATGCAAGAGTCAGTTAATAATTTTTATGTTCTCATTGTAATTGTATGAAAGTAGGTAATTTTTATCAACCCGTATTCCTTTTGACGCTCATAATCAAAATCTAAGAATAAATCAGAAAAAAGTAATTCTTAAAGCAAAATTGATTGGTTTAGTAATATAAAAATAAACTCCCTGATTGGATATCACTGCCTGGTGTAAAATATTGGGTTCCGAAAATCCAGCAGATTGTTTATCGCGGGGCTTAAAACCCTCCGAATTCTGTGCTACTTCTATTTGGTTCCAGGGGCCTCCGTGGTTAATCAAATCTGATGCGGATTGGCCTATCATTCATTTCAGTCAAGAGATCGACACCTCTGTACCAGAAAGGAAATGTGTTGTGCTGGTCGAGACTGAAAACTTAGTCGCAGAACATCCTTTGAAACAATTATTTCTCAATTGCTCATCCTGGCTTAGATTACTTCGAGTAGTTGCTTTCGTACTTCGGTTCTTAAAGAGACTTCCCCGGAGGAGCGATGGTTTGTTGGAATCTTCAGATTTAAATCAGGCAGAGATAGAAATAATAAAAATAATTCAAAATGAACACTTCTCAGTTGATATCGAAAAATTGAAAAATAATTTACCTTGTAGTAAAGTTCTCGTCAAATTAAGTCCATTCTTGGACAATGGAGTTATTCGTGTGGGCGGTCGTCTTAGAAACTCAGATCTGGGTTATGAGCAGCAACATCCAGTTGTTCTTCCTGCCAAGGTACATGTTGTAAAACTAATAGTTCAATATTACCATCGTACTAATCTTCATACCGGCCCTCACTTATTACTCTCTATACTTCGTAGAAAATATTGGATTTTAGGGGGTAGAAACTTCGTTAGAAAAATCGTGCAAGATTGCAATACTTGTTTTAGATTGTCTCCCAAGTCACAAAATCCATTTATGTCAGACCTACCAAAAGAAAGGGTTCTTAAGCAGGCTAAAGCGTTTCTTAACATAGCACTAGATTTCATGGGACCCTTCTATATCACTATTTCTCGTAGACGTGGGCAGAAGAGTCAGAAGGCCTACATTTGTATCTTCGTATGTTTGGCAACAAAAGCTATTCATTTAGAGGTCGCTTCTGATCTATCTACTCCCACTTTCTTAGACGCATTCAAGCGTTTCTTGGCCCGACGTGGTCCTTGCCAAAGTGTCTTGTCAGACCACGGTACGAATTTCGTTGGTGCAAAAAACGCACTTGATGAACTATATACATTATTAAACTCTCGCGAATATAAAGTTCGATTCAGTGAGGAGTTATCTGTTCATAGGATAACCTGGCAGTTTACTCCTCCCACTGGAGCTCACTTCAATGGTATCTCGGAGGCTAATGTAAAGGCTGTCAAATCACATTTGTATAGGTGTGTAGGAACTCAAATACTTTCGCTTGAAGAGCTGTGTACTATTTCAGCACAAATAGAAGCTCTGTTGAATTCTCGTCCATTATGTGTCTTGAGTTCAGACCCTTCAGAACCGAGTGTCCTCACTCCTGCACATTTTTTGACACAAATTCCATTAGAAAGTCTACTGGCCTCAGACGTAGTAGATGAAAATCCAAATCGACTTACTCGATATAAGTTATTGGATCAAATTATCCAAACATTTTGGAAACGTTGGAACTCCGAATATCTGCATGACTTACAGTCGCGTGAAAAATGGAACACTAGTTCCTCGCCTCTTAGTCCAGGACAAATAGTTTTAATAAAGCAGGACAATGTGCCACCCTTACATTGGTCACTTGCTAAAGTAGTAGAGACTTATCCTGGGAAGGACGGTGTTGCTCGCGTGGCTCTAGTTAAAACCCAAAAGGGTGAATTGAAGCGGCCAGTTAATAAACTGTGCCCCTTACCTTCGCAGTAGGTACTTACCTACTTATTGTCATGTTTCACATTATAATATGATGAGACTTGTAAATAAATTTTATTTTGCTTTATGGTGGTAGCACTGGTGATTTGTTCAGGCAAATTTCTATTTTTCTTAAGAGTACTTTGCTAAGGCAATTTTGATTTATTTTGTAGTTTTGATAAGTTCAATTTTTTATTTTATTTTGTAGTTTTGCTCATGCAATTTCCTTTTTTTTATATATACATATAATCTTGTAGTTGTAGTTATCTATTGTTGCTAATTTACTGTAACTTTCTTTGTTCTTCATATTTTGCATTATTTGCTTTTAACCATTTTCATTTATTATTTGCATTGTTTTTGAATGGTTGAAAGTGCACTCTTTCAAGGCTGGGGGGATGTTCACGCCATGTGACTCCAGTTTGAATTGCCTCCAAACTTTCCCCGCGCATATCAATCGATCTCTACGCCCCTAACTGTTAGAGATAACACTTCGATATCAGATGATAGGCATATCATATGTTCTTACAAAGAAAGCCACAGAAATTCGGTACGATAGATTGAGAACGACGATGCCTCGTTCAGATTGTTACAAACAGTGGTCAGGCAGGGTACGTCTTCGCTCCTTCCTCAATCTACCCCCTTTGATTTTACTGGTGGGAAACCCGACTTTACGCCTGAGGTACCCAGACCACCACTACTATTTATACTACTACTACTACTAGTGCTAGGTGAAACTCTGTTCAGAATTTTGGCATGTTCTTGAAGAAAAGAAAGTAACTTGTCAAAAGTAGGCAACTCATCTTTTTTAAGTGACATTTCGAAGGTTTTTACAGTTTCTGGGCAAAGTTTATTACAAGCTAAATGAACAAAGATATAATCATCTAGATTTTCAATGTTCAAGGCCTTAAGGGCCAACACAGTAGCACAGAACTTGTCAGTAAACATGCTAAGGCTATTCCCTGACTCAATTTTGAGAGGTTTGAAATTTATGATTGAATCTAAGTAAGAGCTCGAAAGACATCTTTTATCATTATATTTCTTAACGAGATTATCAAAAATAATATTATAATTCTCAGGCGTGGCAGGAATGCCGGCACAAGAACTAAGAGCCCTTCCAGAGAGTCTGGATATTAGGTATTGAACTTTCTGGGCGTTAGAAAGATCAGTTCGAACATGAATCATAGATTTAAAGGACTCGTAAAAGATTACCCAGTCGGCAAATGACTCTCCGTTGAATGAAGGCAACTCAAGTGCGGGTAACTTTACTTTGACCTCGGAACTAGCATTAACAGTTGAAATATTAGCCTGACTACTATCGGATTTTTTCAATTTTCCGTTTACTTCATCGAACTTATCTTTTACATAACCATAGATGGTTGTGAAGGACTCTAGCATTTGGTAGTTCGGTTTGGAATCTGGCTTGATCTCAATTTGAAGCATATTGATATCATCAACTACCTGACAAAACGATGTATACACACTGTCTAGCATGTTGATTTTGCGCCTGAGACCTTTTAATGTGTTCTCATTTGCCTGAGTCATGCTTTGAGCGAAGTCATTTGCTTCTTGCAGTACTTTAAAGAGGGAATCTCTTTTGGCTATAAGAACTGTGAGCTTGCCTTCAGCCATTTTAATAAAATGTGCTCAAGACAAAGGAAAACAAGGCACTATGAAAAACGTGGTCAAAGGCTTCCGCTCAAAAGGCAGTGGTAATTTGTTCAATTTTACGCCAAATAAAGCGAAAGGCACTTTAATTATACTATTTTAATAATTAATAAGCAGATAAAGCTGTCACTTAAAGCATGGAAGATGCACTATGAAGCCTAATCTCCCTTACAAGCTACCTAGCCTAGCTGAATGGTTGAAGGTGCACGCCTTCACGACAATGCAAATAACTATAGGTATAGTTTTACTACTACGAAAAAAGAAAACATCCACGGTTTGAAGGACCATGAATTAATGTAGTAACTGGGGCTTTGAAGCCAAAAGACCTAAGTTTCCCAGTTACTGGGGTTTGACGAAGAAAAGGCCGCTGGTTCAATAACGCTACTACGAAGGGTGTATTAAAAGGTATTAAATTTACACGGAAAGATAAAAGGAAGAAACAAGCTACTACTACGAAATGAGATTGGATGGTCTTACCTTGAGTACTTGTACCAAGTACTTACGTACGCCTTTAGAAGTGGATCAAAGGGGGTAGATTGAGGAAGGAGCGAAGACGTACCCTGCCTGACCACTGTTTGTAACAATCTGAACGAGGCATCGTCGTTCTCAATCTATCGTACCGAATTTCTGTGGCTTTCTTTGTAAGAACATATGATATGCCTATCATCTGATATCGAAGTGTTATCTCTAACAGTTAGGGGCGTAGAGATCGATTGATATGCGCGGGGAAAGTTTGGAGGCAATTCAAACTGGAGTCACATGGCGTGAACACTGATTATAGTCTCCCAGGCAAAATATTTGTCTACTCCCTGTTTATATTTACCTAGAAGACTAGTCCATTTTTCCTGGATAAAAGCTCTCTCAGCTCTTTGATATTCTAATATTTGATAGCAGACCTCAACGTTAGACCTAATTGCAATTTAAAATTAATTCATAAAAAAAAAACTAAAATTGTTTGTTTTGTTTGTGTATTTGGGTTTAACGTTGCTTTTAACTGCATGGTCATATCAGGACAGGACGAGGGTTTTGATACATGGAACATTGTGATGATGGTGAGAAGTCGCGTGCACTTTGACAATTAATATTAAATTTATTCATGGTGGCTGTGCATTCTGTGCAACTATAATTGCCTTTTATCTTTCATTTTTCACAGAATTTGAAAAATGGGGTGTATGTTTAGAATATATTAAGTTCAATAATACCATTATTCTCTCCGGTTGAATGAAACCATTTAGGGATGTCAATGAGAATATTTCAACCAAACGCACGTTATTGTTCTAGTAGTTTCCGACAGTTTGATAATTAAAATACCATATTCTAGGTAGCTACCAATGAAAAACATGCAATCCGTTCTTTTATTTTTTTTTAAACCACTGCTGAATTAATTCAAAGATCGAATTCGGAACCATCAAAGCGCGACGGTCACTTTCCACATACTCTGCATGTTCGGTGTTGCTCAACTTCAGTGATGTATAATAGATCTGGTCTATCTCCCATTACTCTCTTTTGCAGCTTAAAATTTTATGATTGTTCCTTTGTCAGGAAAAATATTGATATCATAAAGAGGATAAAGAAAAGAATAATATGACTCCATCAGTTTATTGCTTAAAGTGTCTCTTATAAAATATTGAAGAGAATATTGTGATAAGGAAGATAAATTTAATACGCAAGAAAAGCTTTCTGCAACCTGGATGTCTATTATAAAATCCTAATCATAACAAATCCACAGTGAAAAGCTGCAAGTCTAGGAGGTTTAGCCATTCTTCTTCGCTCTGCAGGGATTTTATATCCACAGGTGAGAGGGCAGGGGGGTGTAGGGATTTATGTATGTCATAGCTGCCCATCTTTATAAATACTAAATGCAAAATATTGATGCAATAATACATGCATTATAGGTACCTACTGGTTCTTGACATTATAAATGTTTCATATACAGAATTTTGGAAATCTGTTTCATTTTATTTTGAGTGAATACATTCTATTGTATCATTATAAATAACAAAGCTTTCTCAACATTGCAATACCAGAAATTATTTTACTTTCCTTGAGGAAAGCTATTCCATTTCATCTCTTATTGGGCAGTGCCTATAGCTTCTACACCGTGCTATATAAAACATGAAAAACATCATCCAGAATATTTTCTCTCTCTTCATCTAATGCTACTTCAACTTTGTAACCTGCCTGCTTTAATTTATATTCAGGTGTCACTTTGCCTCAAATGACACACAGTGAGTTGTCTTTGCAGCGACCAACTTCAACATGCCCAACTGTCTTGTCAATGTAGGTAACCCTTGTTTATCTGCAATCAGAAAATGATCATAATCTTGTATAGGAACCTAGATAGAAAGTGAAATCAAAGAAAATTATTTGTGATTTATACTGCCCCGGTTTATGAAACGATTGCAAATAAAACCAACTTTGCACTGGTATAACTTATTTCCTATACTTATAGACCCCATGGACCTCCCTTGGCTACGCCACTGTTATCATATTTGTGTTAGTAACTTTTGTGATATCACAACTACTCACACTCACTTTACTAAATATCTCTTGAAACCGGGACTTAAACCACCGACCTCTAGGTTTCAAGTCCGCCTTATCGATCAAACTACTGAGGTTGATTAAGAAATGGTTGCGTGATGATATTAACTTAGTTTATTCAGAGTGAAAATTGGTGTAGGTGATTAAACTGGGTTGAAAAAAAAATTGAAATCGGAGCAATTTTTTTTTTTTTTTTTTTTACAAAAACGAACAAAATACTTCCGATTTCTAATATTAGAAATTTCTCGGAAATCTCGGAAGTAATATACTTACTTTAAAGCTTGAGGTATTATACTTGATGCTGTTGTTCAGGTAGATGTCAGCTTTGGTACGTTTCTGTAGTCTGCCTTGGAAAAATCCAATTTGGATTAAATCCTAAACTATAAGTCTTGATAAAATATTATATGAGAATAGCTCAGATCTGGTAAAATAGGTGAAATGTCCTAGTAAAATGCCAATTAAGTAACCAAAGTCGATTTTAAAGGATTTTATTTAGAAAATTAGATGCAAAAATACACAGAGATACAGAAGTAAACAATGGCCGTTTCGACCCATGACGTCACAGCGAATCAGAGACCTTTTTTCGGAATTAAAATTTCGCGCTCTTGTTTTTGATTCTTTAAATTCAATATTTCAATATTGAATTCAATAAAAGAAATTCCATTCAGCAGACGGAAAATCAATGTTAAAAAAAATCGAGGTTGTCTATTTCCCACAACTTTTATGAACCCAGCAAGAATCAATTTTGATTGTCCATGATACTATCATCAGTCAGTCCGACGGATGCACTTGACCGCAAGGACACCCTTCACTACCATCCCTATCCCTGTATAAAGTGTCAACAGAAAGTTTAAACCTTCCCATCTTCCATTTCAAAATCAAACAAAGCTCAAGAATATCAATTTCCTGTTCAGACGGGTCAAAAGTCAAATGAACGAAAAGTTCCGCAAAACTTTGCAAAACAGTTTAGTGGAATTTCTGCTTGAACTTTGCCCTGTCTTGAATATTTTCGAAAGTTTAAACTAGGTAACAATGAGACTTTGTGGTCCTTGGAATAGAACAGTGGCGGCTCCTGACTTCAAGACTAGGTGAAGACAAATTATACCCAGAAGTATTGAAAAAATAAAATTATTAATTTATCAGATCTTAGTGTTCTTATGGTCTCATAAACACAGCCCATTGTAAGTTATGGCTGTTTCCCTGCAGAGCATGATTTTCTCTCATACCAGTTTTGCATCATATAAGTTTTTATAGGTACTTTTTTTGGAGAACACTTGGTACTTAATAAATAAACAAGGCCAGCAGAACAATTTGTCAACACTTGAGCTGGTACACAGCCATTCATTTTTCATAAGCCATTCAGGCTTGAACTGTATGGCTGTGGGGCAGGCAATTGCTTTACTTTTTTAGTGGTGGTTATAGTAATTGGAGAAATTGGAGATCCAGTAATCATAATATCTTTCTTATCCTCATTACTTCTTAATCTGAATGGGGTTACTTTTAATGTTTGAACCCCATGATTTTGTGGGGATCTCATTGTTTCTTTGAAATATTGTTATTAATTATTCATCTTAATAAAAAATATTTATTCATCTTAATAAAAAATATTAACTAAAAGTTGGTAAAAAGGAATTAAAATAAAAATATTAGGATTATACCTCAGTAGTTAGAACTAGGAAGGAAAGAAAGTTAGTTGAAGACTAAAAACTACAATCCAAAACTGGAAGAAAATCCACCACCAGATTACAAAATAAATCTAAGAAAACATACTTACTACAAATATAAAATCAGCTTAAATTTGTGTTACCATTGATGTTTAAATGACTAGGTATTTAAGAAAAACACAGATATTGCCTTATAATTTTAAGTACTTCACTGGAAGCTGTGTGCTTAGCTACCTGCAACCTGCATAATTATAATGTTATTTCTGACACTGAAAGAAGTACATAGCTACTTCATATTCAACTTATTATGAAAAGCACAGGTCAGATCAGGTAGGAATAATGTTTCTATTCTGTATCAAATACTGGGAAATAACTTTATTAACTAGTTACACCAATTAAAAGTCACTTGATTACCGTTAAAAAGATTTGAAAATGGTCTAATAAAATTTAAAAAGTGTGCGACAAGTTTTGTTTACATTCTAAAGATAAGAGATACAATGTTGCCAAGTTAATTTCATTGCTAAATTTCTACAAACTTCAAGAGCTATATTTTAAATTTAAAGAAATCCCTCAAATCATGTAAGACGTATTTATTTATTTAAAAAAATAATACTACACCGCCTGAACAGAATTTTCTCTTGAGAATTTCATTTCAACACGTCTAATTTCATGATTTTTTTTAAAGTGGTTCCATAGTCAGGATCTTAAACAGGACCACCATTGTCCCTATTTAAAAACTTCTTGGAACAACTAGATACCAGATTATCTTATTTGGCTCAATTTCGGTACCTACATTAAATAATTATTTCCGAGATTTGACTTCAATCGAGATGTCCTTTTTAATACTACATATAGTTGACAAGATACATAAAATATAGTTAAAATTTATTGGTATCGGCTATCGTTTAGGAACTATGTACAAAACTAGAACCCAAAAAATGAGAAATAATATCCAAAATTCCTGACACAAAATCCTGCTTTTCTAGCGCCTACGTTATTATTATTATTATTATTATTTTTTAAATATTACAAGATTGTGCTAGATATGGGAGGCTAAATCATTGACTGGTTTCCTAGGTCTGGCATAATGCTACTGGCAACAATGTTAAAATCAAAAACACATGACATCGCACATGGTATGTGGCTTCGTGACATTTCGTATGAGGTCGTGTAGATAATGTAAACTGAATACAACTGAAGACTGTCCTCAGTAGCATATTACATAGATATAGTTCTTGCCTAATATTTCATGATACCTACTTGGAAATACTGAACTCTGATTGGTTGATTCAAGGACAACTGAAGACAATTTCGAATTGTCTTCACATTTGGTGTTCTCCTTGGAAAGTAACATGAAATGTTAAGCAGCATTGATCTATTTTACACAAAGCTTACTCTTTTTTTTTTTTTTTTTCTTTGAGTTGGATCAATTGTGCCATGTTCAAGGGATTATGAGTAGTGTTTTCACTGTTCAAAATTAGGTGAAAATGTCTTCAGTGTCTTCACCCGACGAGCCGCCACTGGAATAGAACGACACAGACGACACTAGTTTTTATTCTGCAATCATTTGATACAACTAATAAGTAGCATCTTAATTATTTTTCGGGGGACGCGCTGGTGTCTGATTTTGTAAAACCAACCAAAAGAACATTCCGAAATTAATATCAAGTGCATTATTATAAAAGTAGTCACCGTGGCAGAGTGAGTTAGCGCACTAGGCATTGCACGAATGGTGACCTGGGTTCAGTCCCCAGCGGGGCAGGAATTTTTCTACTCTCTACTTGGATGTTCGCGGTCCACCATACCTCGTGAGGAAAAATGAGTAGTTATTGTATGATTAACGACTAGTGGCGGCATTACCAGAGTAAAAAGAAATTAATGTAATAGAATAATTCGAAAAGTAAAGGAGGCTCTTAATAATATTGCGCTACCCATAAAAATTGTGAAGAGGCCTTGTGCTTCACAAAAAATAAAACTATATTATACTCGTACATATACAATTTATTATACGTACTATGGAACTGAAATTATGTTTGTGTTATCCTATAATTGATGCATAACAATCACACGTTCATGAGAGACCTAATGAGAGATGTTCAGATTCTTTGAAGTTATGCTTTACGTATCACAATGTTTCCCTCTCTATTTAACCTAGTATGTTGTGTGTTTGAGCCTCTCCTAGGGAGGTCACACAGAAGGAATCCAGGCCGCGGCAAGTCATTGTGCTTGTCTTGTTTTAACTCTAGTGGACATTATCCCATCATCGTCCAAGTTTATGAGGTAATACTATGCGGACTATTAATATTCAGATAATTATTGAATTCATTTAACAAAAAAAAAATTGACCATCCTAAAATGTACAACAGTACTTATAAAGGAACACGCAAAAGACAAAAAAATGTACATATTTATAATAAACAATATTATTATTATTATTATCAGATTTTAATGGAAGAATTTTATAAATGTCATCCTATTATTATATCTAATAATTTGCGTGACTGTCAGAAAATTAATAATGATAATGACACTCTTTAGTGGAAGGTAACCAAAAAATACCAGGCGAGGTTAATGCTCAAAGCATTTTCTACCACCTTACCCTCAGAGTCTTATTATTATGTGGTCCCAAACTCAAAGTAATATAATAATGATAATATCTTGAGAATTAGAAGAAAAAATCCCATCATTCCAAGATATCGTCCGAGGGAAAAAGAAAAAGTTTTCGAAAAAATAAATGTACCCATTGATCACATCCAACATACCAATGTTGGTTTAAATACCTAGTAAGGTAACCTACCTAGTAGTTTGTATAGTAATAATAATAACACTCTTTAGTGGAAGGTAACCAACAGGCGAGGTTAATGCTCAAAACATTTTCTCTCACCTAACCCTCAGAGTATTATGATTATGTGGTCACAAACTCAATCAAATGAGTGAAGAAAAATTCATGCACTGGGTAGGATTCGAACCAACAGATCCCTACCTGGATTACCAGACTAGCGCCTTAACCACTTGACTAACAATGCACTTCTATTGGTCATGAACCTCTATTACACTCCAGATGACAAAAGTATATCTCTATAAATGTATGTATGTATCTACATCTACATATTTCACCGTGGTGGAAGGATTGCATGGATCACATTCAATATCTGAGCTCAATCCATGTCCAATGATTCGATTTTTATTCTAACATTCGGATACGTCATACGAACTTTCCAGGCCTGGCGTCTCATAAGCCTCTGTTCGCTAGGAACTACAACAGCTATACCCGCATTCATCTAACCCAGCCTGGAATGGACCGTATGCCAGACTCATGTCTAAAGGCCGCAAAATTATTAAACTAAACCTAGAATACGAACGCTCAATCTCTGGTCCACGAGTGACGAAGGTTGAGTATACAAACTGGAAAACAATTGAATGAAAAGCTCCTTAGATTCAGAAGCTTCTGTCACGACCGAGTTGAGAGTTAATGGTCTAGATTTTTCATTATTTCCTTCTCTCAAGTCTATCCTGGTGGTTCGAGTGAATATTGGAAAAGTTTGGTGAACACTTTCGCTCGGGATTGATTGATTTTACCCACACAATAGAGCGTATGAGGGACTTTCCTCAAGCTTCCATACCCTTGTTCTATACTTATTTACCTACGGAAACTTATTTTCCGAAGCTCCAACTTTTTGATCGCATTCTTTCCTTTACAATCGAACAGGAAAAAGTTTTCCCAAACTTTCATTAATTAAATGACCAATTTTATGCCCTTGATTGACACGAGCTTTGTCTGGTAGGTGAAATCTGCACAGAAATGTAAAATAAATTGATATGTGACACTGCTGATTTATGACTTTTCATCATTTGAGATCTGGAATAAAATTAAAGAAACAAACGGTAAATAGGTATCTATACATTGAATAAACTAAATATATTTATGATGATGCTATAATATAACATGTTGGTATAACAAAACTCAATGTAGAAAACTTAGCGTTAGACTTTTAAAGTTAGGTCAAACTAAAACTCAAAAATACGTAGGTACAACTTACATCCAATATTATTTAAATTATATACAATGAATTAGCATTTTCCTGATAACAATATGGTTTTAAAAGGATTCACAAATTTAAACATAGTTTCAAATTAACTTCGTTTTGTTATTTTTGCAAAGAGTACACGGAAACATTATAGAAGTTTTTCTGTCGTTAAAAGATTTGAATTGATACATTATAAAATATTTGTATACTTTCTTATATTACTTAGTTTCAACTGAAATCGCGAATCAGACTAATTCTTCAAATTTCCTGAAAAATGTAGTCCGGTGTTTTCTCTATCAATATTTTAAACACTGAGCTGTCTTTACCAAACACAAAGCAGAATCTAGGGGAGGAGAACAAGTAACCAGTTTAAAGTATTTTGCAAGGTAATATCTTAGGGGCTTAGAAACATGGTAAAACTTTTTATTCAAAATATAATTTTTTACATTAATAAAAACAATTTGTTAAAAATATTTTCCATGTTTTAAATCAAGTTTTTATCGACGGTTAGGAATTTTCTGATAATTATTCATTAACTTTATTTTTTCAAAAAAGAAAAGAAATTCTCGTTAAAATTTCAAGTTACTACATTCTTGTAGTAACATTACAACATTTAAAAAAATCCCTTTTAATTTTGTAGAAATCAATAATGAAAAATACCGGAATACAAACATTTGTTTTCGAACAAGGAATTTTCCACTAAATTGCTTTCTTACCAACATGGGCTTTATCATAGGATGAATATTGAATATACATAAATCTACTAGTATAATGAAATGCATGACATGAGACCTTTTTGGGTACCAAACGCAATTAAACTATCAATTTTAAAACTTAGGGTATGATAAAATCATTTTTGTTAGCATTTCATACAACATTAATCTACAAAGAAGATTTGTTGTATTATAAAAACAGGGAATTTACTTTTTGAAAACTGGTCAGTGCGAAGATGCAATTGTGTTGTGGCAAGATATGACATGTTCAGCGGAAGTGAAAAATATGGAAAAAAATTTCAATCGTGAATACGATTTTATTCAAGTTGAATGATGACTCTTCAAAACTACAGGATATGAAATTTCTAACATTCCCCGATAGTAATTAACCGATCAAACTCTTCTATCCCAAAAAAAACCCACTGCCAAAACATCAACAATTCAATACTCTTCGCACATCTGCCCCTTAGTGTTTAAGGTACCGTTAGTGTTTTGTTGGCTTACTATGACTTGCATTATTTCCGGATGCTTGTGAGCAACATCGACAGAAAAACTTTATGTGGACAGTGAAAAGAGAAACCAACACTAGAGGCAGATATTGTTCGAAGAAAAAAGAAGGAAACAATTGAACGAAACATTTTTTTTTTTTTTGAGCTTCTTTTAGCCATGAAACAGCAGCTACTGTAGACTCTTTTGGTCTGTGTTACAGCTTCCGATTCCGTAGTATGAATCACCTCTGATGGGCGAGAAGTGACACAATACTTTCCATTTAGGTGCTGGGTCATCACGAGAGCACTGGAAGGTATCCCTTTGAGACAACTGTAACCAAATTTCGAATATGATTTTTCTGTCAGCTCTCGAGATCCAACTCGGGATCATCCATATGGCAAGCTACTATCTTACCACTGAGGTGATATTGTCATCAATAGAGGAATATCGTCATATGATAGCTAAAATTACATAGAAAAATATCGTATGGTCATATAGTCTCATTCCACAAAAAAATATTCATTAAATTTTCATGATGCAGTTTACTTGATACAGCAAGAAAATTGGAACTGTGGATCAATGCAATACCTTAAACAGTCGTTCACCACCGATAAAAACTAGAATGATGGACCTTGACATTTCACCAGAAGGAAAATGTTGAATGGGTTGAAGAAGAAATTCAAGATGCAAAAACTATTTGTGTGACTCTGTAGAAAGTCAAACAGAAAACCATTTGCTTTGTTTGTATGATAAACCATGGATACACTATCTACGAGAAAAGACCTTCAAGTCTGCAATGATGCTGTCAATATTGACTTACAAAATGAGATTGGTTATCAGTATCCCATGTTGACCAAATACTTTGACGTTTTAACCGTCAAAAATGTCTATTTTTTTCAAAACAGTTGTGACTCCCTTCATTTGTATACATCTCTTTGGTGGAAAGAGATTTAACGTTTGAGTTATAATAAAAGACATAGTGTTATAGGAAAAGTAATTAACGTTTTTTATAACTCTATGTTATAAAAATCTGGTGTAAACATCACACGACTTTCCTTATCTCCCAAAAAGGAGTCGAATTCCGCCACTGGTGACTGAACGGTAACAGATAACTAAAAATCAATGCCAAATTCGTGATCAGCACTTCAAAATCATTTAATTTGATATGTCACAACCCCCATCTAGGATGAATAATAAAAAAGTTAGTCCAATCGGGTCCCCCTACAATACCGGTAAATTGGGGCCGGTTTCCAAAAAGTTAAAGATATCAAAAAAATGATCAGAGTGAACTCCTATTATTTTTTTAATCTGAGAAAATGTTGTTCTCGAACTTTTTTTGTATCTTTAACCAATTCAAAGAAGCGGTGCTTGCGGCCAATATTTGCGGCCCTGCGGCCGCAGAATGCGGCCGATTTCAACCAAAAGTTTCATGGTTCGTCTGGTGTATAAAATTAATTACCATACCAAATTTCAAGTCTCTAGCTCTTACCGTTCTTGAGATATCCTGTTCACACACACACAGACAGACACACAGACAGACACACAGACAGACGCACGGACCAATGGCTGAAAACCACTTTTTTGGTATCCTGAGGCTATGATTCGTCCAGAAATGTGAAAAGCTGGGTAGGTCAAATTTTCGACGAATACAATACTTTCCTTATTATAGGATAAGGAAAGTAAAAAAAATGCTCCGTGTTCATTTCTAATTTTACACTACATTGAACAGTTAATGTTACAGTAGAAAATAATTATTAATTACAATAGAAAAGTACATTTTTTACAAATTTCTAAGAACAAGATTCTTGCAGAGTAAAAACTTGGTTGTTCAAACTATGAACACTGAAAACAAAACAAAAAATATAAAGGAATAATTTTATTTGAAAATTCCGAGAAAGGAGGGATAGATTGTAAAATTAAAGAAAATAACAATGATTGAAATATTAATTAGGTCAGGAGTAGTTTTGAGAATCTGAATATACAGTGTACAACTGAACACCTTTCTGATCGATAGAGAGTCTAGTAAAATCTATCAATTTACAAAATTATAAGATTTTGACCTTAAAATCTTGGTATAAATGTCTTATAAAGTGTATAATATGTACACAATTTCTAAGCTATTGGTATTTCAGATAATGTCACTATAATCACTCTATGGTAGAATCAAAAAAATAAAAAGAAACAAACATGATTCTCATCATGACAAACTATACTTAGAACTAAAAAACGTTCCTTTAATTTTTTGATTTTTCTATTTATTTAAATAGAAAAGATTGAACTCTACAAGTAAAGTGGACTCACTTATGACTTTTCTAAGCAGGGACGTAACTAGGGGGGAGGCACGCGGTGCATAAGCCCCGGGCGCCAGTTGTTGGGGGCGCCAACACGGGCAAAAACGAATTGCCAAACGAAGTGGAAAGTTTCACATATCATGCTTTGGATTTAGTACCAAATATCCAAACAGCCAATGAAATTGATCTTCTAAAATTTTTGTGTGTGAACAAAATAGAGAATGCTTATCCCAAACATAAATACTGCCTTATGAATCTTCTTGACAATTCCGGTTTCAGTGGCTTCGAATGGAAGAAGTTCAAGCAAACTTAAAAAAAAAAAAAATATTTACGGAATTTGGCAGGGGAACAGAAGCTGACACACCAAGGGATTATTTCCATTGAGCACCAGGTAGGTAGCCTCAAAACTATGCTTAGTGAGATTGTCAGTACATTTGCTGCAAGAAAAGCCCGAAAAGTTAAATTTAAAGAACAATTAAGTGTTTATATCAGTAGTTTTAGTTTAATTTAGGGGGGGGGGGGGGGGGCGCCAAATATTTGTATTTGCCCCGGGTGCTTAATAGCCTAGTTACGTCCCTGTTTCTAAGAAGTATCAACCTCCTTCACCTT